>APFE031755078.1:1985-15295 GCA_000404065.3 Pinus taeda | reverse complement strand
AGAAAAGAGCTTAAAGGTGACTCGGGTATAGGTTCATTTTTACACAAGCTTGAACCATGGATAACTCTGCTTGGATTCAGTTTCATGTTTACACAAGCTTGAAACGAAAAACTATGCTTGTTATAAGTTCGCATGCCCCCAGCATTATGACGCAAAACGAGGTACATGCCCCCCAAGCTTCATTGCATTCAACAAAGTGGATGGAATGAAGGTTCACTTTCGAGATCTTGGAAAGACGCGACTTGTATTTTACGAGATCTTAAGCACAAGACTCGATTTGGAAAGGGATTTGTTTCATTTTTTAATGAGGTTGGCACAGTAAAAGAACTATCCTCATACCCCTTGTTTCATTTTTTAACGAGCTTGAAACAAGATCAGGAACTATGCTCGGATTAGTCCTAGTTTCATTTTTTAGGGAGCTTGACATAGGAAAATGAACTATGCTCCACCTGATCCTAGTTTCATTTTTTAAGGAGCTTGACATAGGAAAGTGAACTATGCTCCGCCTAATCCTAATTTCATTTTTTAAGGAGCTTGACATAGGAAAATGAACCATGCTCCGACTAATCCTAGTTTCATTTTTTAAGGAGCTTGACATAGGAAACGAACTATGCTCTACCCAGACTTCATCATAATGAACAGGAAGTCGCGGCTTCCAAGAGTGGCGCTCCTAGTGGGAGGTCAACATCTTGGAAGTCAAGACCCAATGCCCCCAGGACACTATGCACGACGGCGGCATCACTGGATATAGGCATGGGATAGGTCGCCACGTAGTTGATCTAGGGTGAGACAGATGCAACTGGTGGATGAGAACCAAGAGGGAAGGACAATTGTGCTGGAGGGGCTTGTGGACGAATGAACGATAATTGATCCATTGTCACTATTCTTCAATCGTGTGGAAAGCAAACCACATGGAAAAGTGAAGAAACAAGGGCTCCCATGGCATACACATAGTCACAACCAAGGAGAAGACTGAAGTCTAAAGATCCTTGGGTAACCGAGACGTCTATATAGACAGTCTTGCCTCCCAAAGTGATAGGGAAGTTTGGAAGGATCGCTAATGGTTGACTCGTTCTTCCGTCAAAAGCGGTGAGATTCGGTGCGACAGGTACAAGCGATGGGGAACCCAAAGCCTACCAAGTAGTAACAGGCATAAGACTAACCGATGCGCCTTCATCTAACACAGTTCCAGGCAGCGCCATATGGGAGGCATAGGCGGTGACCCAGAAAGGCACATGGGATGGAAGGGGAGGGGTAGTCAAACAATTCCAATCGAAGGAAATGATCGAACTACTTGGTGGGGGAACCATATGGTTGCCCCCCTGCTCAGAAGGGACCGAATCAGGATTCTCCGGAGAGTCTGGGATGGGAGAACCATTATCAAGCTGAGGAGAATCCGAGGAGACGAGAAGAACATTGGAATGTCTCTCTTGTGAAACAGAGTGGTCGACAGGAGGTGAACTCCAGTTGACATTCTTTCCAACCAATGGTTGGTCTGGAACAGGTTGGGCACAGCCAGGTTCGGGAAGAGAGACCTGGACAAGAGAAGAATGTGAACCAATCTCATTGTCGGGAGGCGAATGATCTGCAGCTGCAGAAAGGCGTTGATATCCAACGGGGAGTTGGGGTGAGGGAGCTGGGAGACTTTCCAAAACAGTGGAGGCTTTATCCATGAGTGGAGACAAGGTGAAGGGGATGATTGCCTTCACAAAGTCTGCAGGGGATTTGAATCTTCCCTTTTCCCTTGCCATTCCCAACTGATAAGGTAACATCGCCGTGAGCTTCAGTGGACGATGAGGGGCGGGCTGGATCATGAGACCATACTTCTAAGATCTTGGGAATTCCAGGACAATCATGAAGAAGATGGTCCTCCTTGCATAATCAACAAGGAAACTTAACCTTCCGCGGAGAAGTGGAAAGGGGCCCGACTTCAGGTGTACTCTTGGGAACAGTTGTACTTGTAACCTCTCCCTTAGGAGACTTCTTATTCTTCTTCTTGTTCTTCTTCTTCTTAGCCACCTGGTTATTCGAAGCGAAACTTTCACCAGGCGAAGTACAAGAAGGAGACATAGAAGTAAGCGTCGAAGGAGAGAGGTCCACCTTAGGTTCAACATGATGTTGTGCAGGTGGAGGGACTGATGGAGTATCAGCTGACACGGTAGGGACCAAAGAGGTTGAAAACAACCAAACAGGCAACCCGACAGTTAACCCTGGAAGGGATAATGTTGCCATATAAGGAGCGCCAACATTCCCAAGAGGAGGGGAATGACTAGGATTCCCGTCAGGAGGGGAACTTAGGTTGGTGAAACCTGGAAATGTTGCCATAGAAAAAGAAACCTACTCAAGCTAACGCACACAAGATCTAACCAGGTAATGTTATCGCAGCGAAATAAATTTTTAAGACACAGGAACTGAACTTGACCTTTTCAGGTTTTGAGAGTCGAGAAAAGGACGAAAAGATGACTCTAGTCTCCTTCGAATGTTTAATGAGCACGAAGTGACAAGACGCTCACTTACACCTTTTCTTTTAGGGAGGCTGAAAAGGATCAAAAGTGACTGCTCTGGAGATTCTAAGCAAAAGGTTTACCAAGCAATCTGTAAAACTGCTTATTACACCTTGGCAATCGTATGAGAACCAAGGACTTTCCGTACTGCAGTCAATCTTCCTGAGTGCTGTGTTCGGTGCATTACGGTTCACAAGGCGGCAGACTCAGCTTCCTATGGATAAAGGATGCAAACCTAGTGGAGTCTCCCCATAATACGCGACGGTACGTGGGCCCAAATCCTGCTAGACCACAATTGAATCACACCAGGAGGAATCACCCAACCTTAATGCGAAAACAAGAGTGACTAGGTTTAACGACGCCGGAGCACATCCCTAGCCTAGACCTCTAGATATTTGCGTTAAGTTCCAATGCATTTTTAAGTTTATTCAATTCATTTTACGGTTGATCTTGAATTAAGTTTTGATTTCAGGTCCTACCGTATGATCTCTCAGAATTACTTAGATGCAAACTACATGCCAAAGAATATCATTTCGTTCGATGAATTCTAACTATGAGAAGGTTAGGAATTTTCCAATCAAACAAAACGAATTCAAGAAACCAAACAACCTAATGCAACTAATGGCAAGGAAACAAAACTTTTCTTTTGAAAACACAAATCAACGAAATGTTCTTTTTCCTTTCCAACTATTAAATGCAAAAGATGCTAGCTTGATTTTCTTTCAATGGCACAAAATGCTTAAAATGATTTTGAGAGACAACTACACCAAGCAAAAGAAATGAAATCACTCGATGAAAAGACAAAAAAGTCCCCAAGACACCAAAGGAGTTTTCCAAATCAAAAGGAAAACCAAGGTCTATGAGCTATGTGATCTAAGCTCAACAAGACAAAAAGGAATTCTAAGGAGGAAAGCAATCGCTTGGAACACAACCAAAACACTTTCAACAATCACCGAGAAAATGCAAGGGAGCAAGTAGAGAGTTGACTGACCCAAGAGAAGACCAAAAAAACCTAAGGGAGGCTCGACACACAAAGCCACTAGATGCCCTAGGGCTAGAAATGTGAAATCGATAGAAGAAGGCAAACACCCAAAGGGTAAAGGTAATCTATGCAATCGTAATTTATGCACAATTCACTTGAAAAGTGTGCAAACGTAATCTATCCACAAATGAGAATTCTAATTATGCAAGTTTGATATATGCAAGAGAATTCTCAAACACAAGATGATTCTAATGTAATCTAAGAACCAATCAAGTGCAAATCAAGAAAATTGGGTGAGATTTCCAAAGATGAAAAAATAAAAATACTCAAAGGTGATTAACACTCATACAAAAGCAAAAAAAGATGCAAAATTGTGAAGAGACTAAGACAAACCTTCAAGTAATGATCAAAGGAAATCAAAATAAGAATTTCTCAAAAGAGAGACTCAAAACCAGTCAAACAAGACTCCAACACACTCAAGCAGTCGAAAAAGAGTGTGGCAAGATACAAATCCAAGCTCAGAAGGCTGGCAAACAAGCGAACTGAAAAGGTTAACAGGCCTGGCGCGACTGTCAGGCTGTAACTCATGCTATAAAGGGATTGGCGCGGGTTATCAGTTAGCAACATGTGCCATTTGCGCGACTGTCAGAGGAAAAGCCGTGCTAATGAAGTTTGCCAGGTTAAAAGGAAAAACCAAGCGATCCAAAGCTTGGTTTACAGTATCTAGGCAGGCCAGGAAGCAAGAGGCAGCAAGAAATTCAATCCAGAAAGCTATGCGAGCAAGCAAACAAGAGAAAACCAAAGAGGCAAGACAAACTCCAAATTGTTCAGTTCGTAAACCAAACCAGAGATTGACTGAAGTGGCTTTGATCTACTTCACTAATGCAAAGCAATAGTGTTTCAAAGGCTATCTAGCCGTACTTCAGACTCCGTCTAAAGTTTACAAGCTAAACATCCCCAGCGGAGTCGCCAAATTGTTGAACAGGTAAATCCCCTCTGTGGACAGAAGCAATCCCACTAGCCCAAATGGGGTCCAGCAACAATCACACAACGCTAACACAAAGGTTCCTAATTGCAAATCAAAGATTGATGATGAGGGCCTACCTGGATTCCAACGCTAGTACTTGTAGAAGAGTCGTCGCTCCCGTTCCTTTGCTCCGGCTGGTCACAATCCCCACGATCCTCGTGAACGGACACCTGCATATGCAAAGAACGACAAAAATACAAGCATAAAATCCAATAGATGCAACTATATATCAGTCAGAAAGGATATAACTCAATGATCATTATAAAGGCAATAAGAGTGGAACCATAATGATAGTTGTCTATTAATGAATAATAGGCAGAGAAAGATACAACCAAGGTTCTGACGTTGAACCTATTCTCTGGCTGGGCGAGCAATTATGTATGCCTTGCAATAGACCTTCTCTCTCTTAGGATTCCGACAGCATAACCTCCCTATGCTTCAAAACTCTTACTATCACTCTAGCATTACTCCAGAACTCTTAGAACTAGCTTGTCTAATGCATGAGGACAGACTTTTATAAATGGAGAAGGGAGGAAGATTCAATGCACCAGGACGCCCATTGTGGATCGACATTATCTCCAAAAAGCTACTGAGGATAGATGTCAAGGATAGATGATGACTCTTGACCTCTATCAGATGGATTTTTCCCTCAAAAGACTTCATGTTCTGAAAGGAAAAAACATATGGGTGCGCGTTTACTAAAAATCATTACCAAACTTAGTTGGCGCGAGTGTTGTTCTAGGACAGAGCACCAATGGGCGCGCCCCTTTTTGAGGATCTCAGTGATTAGCGTAGATAAGACACTGTGTACCTGCGCCAATGGAAAAAGGGCACTTTTCAGGGATAATTTGCAGAAGGTGTCTTCAGGGAACATGAAGTACATACTCAGGGGAACATAATGCAAGTGTTTTTAGGCTATGTCATTGCTCACAAGTCCCGGAATGTATCCTCCAATGTACGCAAACAGGGGTAACGGGGACGGTGACCAATGGTGACAAATTACCGTGTAACACCTGGCCTCACAGCTGCATAGGAAGACGCCTCTGATTTAGCCTTTGTGATGATTTTCTGGATATAAGTATTCCTCCCCAAATCCTGTCCTCCCTTCCTTGGGGCTATCCCTTTGCCCCTTTTATTTGGCTCTTTGTTCATACAAGTTGGTGTGACGAAAGATGTTGATAACAAATCATAGTGCCCAATACTTGGAGTAGGGTGTCAAAAGACCATTCCCTCCCAAGGACAAGAGATCACGTTGAAAGGAAAACAACTAACAGAAAAAGGAACAGGAACCTAGGGTTCAGGGCCTAGAGCAAGGCATCAAACAAGTCCTCCCTACCCAAGACAAGAAATTGAACAAGAAAAATAAAACACATGCGATAAAACCTAACAGTTTAAGACCTAAAGTAGGGTGTGAAAAGACCCCTCCCTCCGCAAGGCAAGAGATTGGGTTTCTAAAAACCAAAACAACACAAATGCTAGAAAAGTCTAAGCTCAAGGCCTGAAGTAGGGTGTCAAAGGACTCCTCCCTCTGCAGGACAAGAGATCGGCCATAATAAAACATGAAAACAATAAAAGCATAAAAGAAAAGAAATACCTATGCTTAGGACCTTGAGCAGAGTGAGAAAACACGTTCTCTCCCAAGGACGAGAGATTGACCCTCTAGTTGATACGGATCGGGTCTTGCACCTTGTTAGCCTCCATGGGAACAGTGCCAAAATGTTGGTATCCAGGTATGAAGAATTTATCCATCCCTTTCCTACATTAATTTATCAATCTAGGTGCATATTCTTTTCAAGGAAACATGCAAGGTATATGCAGAGGCAAGGTTACAATCTTTCATTGACTAAGGGTTTGCGATTACCAATCAAAGAATTGTTGAAACAGAAATAGAAACTCAACTGCAGAACTTAAAAAGGCATTCATAGTAATCTAAAGAATCTGTAACAACAATCAAGAAATAAAAATAGCAATAATTAACAAACACACAATAGGAAAACACGTAACACTTGATTAGAAGAGTGGGCCCATCTCTCTGATCAGGGCTACGTTACTCATAGCGAAAGATAGAATAGCAAAAAAGGTTGTATTTTATTAATCTAAACAATGTTGTTACAATACAATTCAGGGTCTGGCTAACCCCTTGTATAGGAATGACTCGTATTTTATACAGTACAAAGGGGAGTAACAAGTCTCCCCAAAACCTGGCAACTATATGCCCAAAGATATACATTAGTTCAACACAACACCAACGTCGAGAGAGCAAGAACCGAAATGATCCAAAACAGGCTGATAATAGTTGTAAATCAGTTATGTTGTTTCATCGTGGTCAATCAACTGTTGTGAATCACAAAACTGCTATGATATGCCATGAGGTCAACACCTGTGCTCCAGAATCTGCGGTCATACACATGTTTTAGTGGTTCGCATAGGAAAAACCCTCATGAATTTACTTCATTAATTAAATATTCCAAGAGACGAAGAAAGGGGAATTACCTCATATTTTTACATAGTAAACTTATGTGAATGAATGCAAAAGGGATGAAAAGAGGAGTGGAAATGCAAGAAAAAGATAGGTCAATTTGGTGCCCAACATCTATGTGGCACTTGACAATAAATAGACAGAGCATATGGCATATATCATTGATATGGATGTTAAGTTTTGTGATCAAGTTGTTTCTATTTTGACTGACCCTGGATCTAATTATATTTATGTTAGACCTGGCTTGGTGGATAAGTGTGGTTTGAATAAAGAAGTGCATGGACAATCTTGGTTAGTGCAATTGGCTATAGGTATAAAGAAAAAAATTCATCATTAGGTAAGATCTTGTGCATTTGAGTTGAATGGCATGTCTACAGTAGCACACTTGAACATATTTCTATTGGGATGATATAGTATGTTTTTGGGTATGGACTAGCTATACCTTCACAGAACCAAGGTGGATTGTTATGAAAAAGTCATTGAGTGCTTGGATGACAATGGGGAATGAATAGTCTTACAAGGAAAGAAGAAAGCCACATCAGTTAGGATGGTAACAGCTATGCAAGCCAAGCATAGTCGTAGGAGGGGGTTTGTGTTATTTGAAGTACATGTATTTAGTGAAAAACATAAGGAAGTTGAGGATATAGATGTTTTGAGTAGGTACCCATTTCTACAGTAGTTTCAAGATATGTTTCCACCATAGATTTCAGAGTTGCCACCTCACAGGGAAGTAGACTATCCTATGGAGTTGGTAAGAGGGGTAGCACCAATATCAAAGGAACCTTACAGGATGAGAACACTTGAGTTGGTAGAGTTAAAGTCGCATATGAAAGAGATGCTTGACAATGGATACATTAGACCATGTGTATCACCTTGGGGTGCATTGGTATTGTTTGTGAAGAAGAAGGATGGTACTCTCGAATTATGTATTGACTACAAGAAATTGAAGAAAGTGACCATCGATAATAGATATTATTTGTTGATGATTGATGACTTGTCTGATCAGTAGAAGGGAGCAACAATGTTCTCAAAGATTCATATGAGATCCCAATATCATTAGGCACACATTAAAGAGGAGGAAATTTACAAGACAACTTTGTTGGTACCATTTCATTGCCATCCTTTTCTTCTAGAAATCCATCATTTGTCTATCTTTTTCTCCCATAAACCCCTCATAGTCCATCGAAATTGATTAATCAAAGCATTATATTTGTTAATTTACTTTAAATTTATTTTTTGAATTTTTATGTTAAAAATTAGAAATTTTCAACAAAAATTACAGGATGTCATGACTTCCTGTAAATGGTTTATGATGTGACACGTGGCATGGCAGGAAAATCAAAACAAAGGATAGGAACGTGATCTGGAATGTACATACATCGTGAAAGATCTATTCAACAGCGAATCTAAAGCTCCTGGATATATGGTCAATGCTGGTCAAGCCCAAACTTTTTGGTCACAAAGGCAGCAAAAAAGCCAGAGTTTTCCAAACTAATTTCGTTTTGCTTTTGGAAATCAGTTAAGATTAGAAAGGACAAAAATCACTCTTTTGTAAAAGCAGAAAAATCTGCATAATGTATGTACATTCGATTTAGAGGGAAAGTTAGTGAATATAGGATAGGGGATAGGCAGATAAAAGACTGCATATTGTATTGTCCAGAATGGTTATTATCCTTATGTATTGTTTCCAGAACATTGCTCTTGCATGTGATTTCGATTTCCAGAACTTAATTACAGTCATCGTTTTACCCTTACAGTGCTTATGCATTAACATTCTCATCGCTTGAAGTTTCTTAAGTGTGCCATTGAAGCGTGGATGGGCCCTACGTGGAGATTGGTATACTTTTAATTTCATTTCCATAGCGCTTTCGAATCTGAATAGCGTGAGTAGCGTTTAATGTTATTTCCTTGCCTGTGAATTTATCGATTTGATTAGAAGTTCTTGCAAATAATATTCATGGGGATAGCTTGAGAATTTGATTGCTAGATCATTGAAATATCTTGTAAAAGATTTTATCGATCATTAGATTTCAAAGTATCTCTGTGGACTCTGTTTTCATGCATTTAAAATTTCAGTGTGCTTAAAATAGCTTTTGATTTTCATGAATTCTTAGTGTGTTAGCTGAAAGACCTTTTGTGCATAATTTCCTTGTAAGAGGGTTGAAAACTCAGTCTAGCAACACGTTGTTTCTTTAGAACAGTTAGATAAATTGGATGATCTGAGTGTTAAGGTCTGAGAGGAAACATATTTCAATCTCCTGTAAAGGAGTGCTATAGCCTGTCACAGTAGACACATAGGTAGATGAGATCCTTTTATGTCTATAGACTTTAGACACGTGCCTCTAAGTTTACCTACCTTGGTTGATATTAAATCTAGTCTAATCTAGCACCCCAGATTGGCCACTACATTTTGGTGCCATTGCCAGGGAGGCACAGTTAGAGGATTTCGAAAAAAAAAACAAAATATAAAAAAAAATAAAACAAACAAAAACACAACATAGATTTGATTTTAATTGCCATTTTAGAAGTCATATTTGCTTATGCCTAGATCTAGAGATAATAAAGGTAGATTCATAAAAACCCCCCATCCAAAAACTAACCTACCACCAGGAGCAGACCCTTTAGGAAAAATTGAACACACAACACCAGCTGAGGAAGTCACCATACAAAAATTAAAGAATAAACACAAATCAAGCCAAAGACTTACACTTATTGAGAGACAAATCCTATTGGCACACGAATCATAGAAGAAACATCTCCCTGAATCCTCTACAAAAAGAGAAAGTAGAAAAATAACTCAACAATCTCTAGAACAACTCTTTGGAACAAGTGACACTGAACAAGAAATTAAATCACCAGAGGAATCTATAAAAATGGCTGAGGAAGGAGGAGGATCAGCAAGAAGACCCACTCCTGAACAACAACAAGATCAAAGAGAGGAGGAAGAGTCAACCTTTAAATTTTCCTATTCACGAACCAGAAGACAATCATGATGAGGAAATAAAAATGAAAAACATACCTCCTTCTGTGTTACCAAACTTTTATGGCATGGCTTTAGAAGATCCAGATTCATTCTTGTTTGAGTTTGAAATTGTATGTCGAACATATGGTTACATAGATGATGCCCATAGGCTTAGACTCTTCCCAGCAACATTAAAAGCATCAGCACTAAGATGGTTCATGGGACTTGGTGAGCATGAAATAACTGATTGGGATGGCATGAGAAGAATATTCGTAAAGAAATACCAACCTTATTGTAGATCGAAAGATTCTAAATATGATATCTTTAGGATGAATCAACAAGAGGATGAAAATCTAGAGGAGTACTTGGAACGATTTGCTTACAATTTACAAAAATCAAAACATCGATCCATGACTCTTGATATCATTCGAACAATATTTTTGAAGGGCATTCGAGAGGAATACTTAGATGATCTTAATTTGATGGGCAAAGGTGATATTTCCACCTTACCTTTCGAAGAAATTGTTGATTTATGTGAAAATTATTCTAGGAGCAAAGCCAAAATTGGGAAAAGAACCATATCATCCAAAGCCACAAAATCTGCTTCAGCAAGTGTCACATGATTATCCGGAGAGTCTGGGATGGGAGAACCATTATCAAGCTGAGGAGAATCCGAGGAGACGAGAAGAACATGGGAATGTTGCTCTTCCGAAACAGAGTGGTCGACAGGAGGTGAACTCTAGTTGACATTCTTTCCGACCAATGGTTGGTCTGGAACAGGCTGGGCGCAGCCAGGTTTGGGAAGAGAGGCCTGGACAAGAGAAGAATGTGAACCAATCTCATTGTCGGGAGGCGAATGATCTGCAGCTGCAGAAAGGCGTTGATATCCAACGGGGAGTTGGGGTGAGGGAGCTGGGAGACTTTCCAAAACAGTGGAGGCCTTATCCATGAGTGGACAAAGGTGAAGGGGATGATTGCCTTCACAAAGTCTGCAGGGGATTCGAATCTTCCCTTTTCCCTTGCCATTCCCAACTGATAAGGTAACATCGCCGTGAGCTTCAGTGGATGATGAGGGGAGGGCCGGATCATGAGACCATACTTCTAAGATCCTGGGAATGCCAGGACAATCACAAAGAAGATGGTCCTCCTTGCATAATCAACAAGGAAACTTAACCTTCCGTGGAGGAGTGGAAAGGGGCCCGACTTCAGGTGTACTCTTGGGAACAATTGTACTTGTAGCCTCTCCCTTAGGAGACTTCTTCTTCTTGTTCTTCTGCTTCTTCTTCTTAGCCACCTGGTTATTCAAAGCGAAAATTTCACCAGGCGAAGTACAAGAAGGAGACGTAGAAGTAGGCGTCGAAGGAGAGAGGTCCACCTTAGGTTCAACATGATGTTGTGCAGGTGGAGGGGCTGATGGAGTATCAGCCGACACAGTAGGGACCAAAGAGGTTGAAAACAACCAAACAGGCAACCCGACAGTTAACCCTGGAAGGGATAACGTCGCCATATAAGGAGCGCCAACATTCACAAGAGGAGGGGAATGACTAGGATTCCCATCAGGAGGGGAACTTAGGTTGGTGAACCCTGGAAAACTTGCCATAGCAAAAGAAACCTACTCAAGCTAACGCACACAAGATCTAACTAGGTAATGTTATTGCGGCCAAATAAATTTTTAAGACACAGGAACTGAACTTGACCTTTTCATGTTTCGAGAGTTGAGAAAAGGACGAAAAGATGACTCTAGTCTCCTTCGAATGTTTAATGAGCACGAAGTGACAAGACGCTCACTTACACCTTTTATTTTAGGGAGTCCAAAGAGGATCAAAAGTGACTGCTCTGGAGATTCTAAGCAAAAGGTTTACCAAGCAATCCGTAAAACTGCTTATACACCTTGGCAATCGTATGAGAACCAAGGACTTTCTGTACTGCAGTCAATCTTCCTGAGTGCTGTGTTCGGTGCATTACAGTTCACAAGGTGGCAGACTCGGCTTCCTATGGATAAAGGATGCAAACCTAGTGGAGTCTCCCCATATATACGCGACGGTACGTGGGAGCCCAAATTCGTGCTAGACCACAATTGAATCACACCAGGAGGAATCACCCAACCTTAATGCGAAAACAAGAGTGACTAGGTTTAACAACGCCGGAGCACGTCTCTAGCCTAGACCTCTAGATATTTGCGTTAAGTTCCAATGTGTTTTTAATTTTTATGTTAAAAATTAGAAATTTTCAACAAAAATTATAGGACGTCATGACTTCCTGTAAATGGTTTATGATGTGACACGTGGCATGGCAGGAAAATCAAAACAAAGGATAGGAACGTGATCTGGAATGTACATACATTATGAAAGATCTATTCAACAACAAATCTAAAGCTCCTGGACATATGGTCAATGCTGGTCAAACCCAGCCTTTTTGGTCACAAAGGCAGCAAAAAAGCCAGAGTTTTCCAAACTAATTTCGTTTTTCTTTTGGAAATCAGTTAAGATTAGAAAGGAAAAAAATCACTCTCTTTTAAAAGCAGAAACATCTGCATAATGTATGTACATTCGATTTAGAGGGAAAGTTAGTGAATATAGGATAGGGGATAGGCAGATAAAAGACTGCATATTGTATTGTCCAGAATGATTATTATCCTTATGTATTGTTTCCAGAACATTGCTCTTGCATGTGATTTCGATTTCCAGAACTTAATTACAGTCATCGTTTTACCCTTACAGTGCTTATGCATTAACATTCTCATCGCTTGAAGTTTCTTAAGTGTGCCATTGAAGCGTGGATGGGCCCTACGTGGAGATTGGTATACTTTTAATTTCATTTCCATAGCGCTTTCGAATCTGAATAGCGTGAGTAGCGTTTAATGTTATTTCCTTGCCTGTGAGTTTATCGATTTGATTAGAAGTTCTTGCAAATAATATTCATGGGGATAGCTTGAGAATTTGATTGCTATATCATTGAAATATCTTGTAAAAGATTTTATCGATCATTAGATTTCAAAGTATCTCTGTGGACTCTGTTTTCATGCATTTAAAATTTCAGTGTGCTTAAAATAGCTTTTGATTTTCATGAATGCTTAGTGTGTTAGCTGAAAGACCTTTTGTGGATAATTTCCTTGTACGAGGGTCGAAAAGTCAGTCTAGCAACACGTTGTTTCTTTAGAACAGTTAGATAAATTGGATGATCTGAGTGTTAAGGTGTGAGAGGAAACATATTTCAATCTCCTGTAAAGGAGTGCTGTAGCCTGTCACGGTAGACACTTACGTATATGAGATCCTTTTATGTCTATAGACTTTAGACACGTGCCTCTAAGTTTACCTACCTTGGTTGATATTAAATCTAGTCTAATCTAGCACCCT
>APFE031755072.1:47697-129461 GCA_000404065.3 Pinus taeda | reverse complement strand
ATAAAATATAAAAAAGAAATTTCTTTTCATTTAAAGAGTAGATTTAGATTTTTCATTTAGTTTTAAATTTTTGTCTCAAAAGCATAAAAAAATATATTGTGGAAATTTTTGGTAGATTAGCTTAGGGGTTTATCATGCTTTATTGTCTTTACTGAGGCTAAAAAGTTTTGACGTGGGAATTAGTGTTTAGCATGATTCAATGTTCATATGAAGATTAACTACATGAATGTGATCTTTAGTAAATTTTTGTACGTGATCTTTCGAAATTTCAGTTGCTGGAGTATCATTTAAGCATTTGCTTGCATCTAATAAAAATTAATTTGATGATAAATGGTTACTCTGCATGGTTTATATCTTTGCAGCATCTGGTAATCAATTGTTTAAACATTAACTCCACAAGGCACGGGTCTTTTAACTTAACAAAATCAATTAAGGGCTTGTTTCCTTTCGTGTCTCCCATACCAACTGGTTCACAGTTGGTTGTCCATTTCCTTACAGGGTCTAAACCCCTTAGCCGCGGGAGACAGGCTTAAACGGAGAGATCAGGGATCAGAGTGACAACCCTTGATCTGAGCATTGTCGTGACGATCCGTGCAACAACACCCCCGATGATCCCAAAAAGGAAATTCTCCTGAAGAGGATGAGAAGATTCGTGATCTAGAAGCTTCCAGAGCAGCGAGCTGGAGGTTGTTCAACGTAGATGAGCTCAAAATCTCCCAACTTGGCCTCTTGGTCTTATCCCTAAGCTACCTCCTTGAGATGAGGGACTAATCCTATCTTTAGAGAGGTCCTAAGTCCCTTTCCCAGCCTATAAATTCATCCTCTCCCATTCCCAAATGGTTGGTTAGGTTAGAGGTTGGGTTGGTCTATGTCTATTTGCACCCTTATGCTAAGCTTGTGCTTAGAGGCTATTCATTAGACTTAGAGAAGGAGTGCTTGGAGAGTTCTTGGCTTGGACTTGGATTACCACTCAAGGAGAGCCTATCACATCAAGGTTTTGGTTCTAAGCTTCCCTTTAATTTCTAATAATACACAATTGTTGGTTCATCTTCCTAAAATGTATATGTTCATGTATCATTTAGCTTGACATTCCTTGATCAGTTAAGTAGGTTGCTATTGGATTTGATATTTGTTTGGTATGCTTTGGTGTGTCTTGATCACTTGTGTTGGTACATAAACGTTGAGAGAAGCATAAACAATCCCCTGACACAAGCGGTTCAGGGTCCTCAATAAAGGAAATCGGAATAGCCTT
This sequence comes from Pinus taeda, assembly GCA_000404065.3. Taxonomy (NCBI): domain Eukaryota; kingdom Viridiplantae; phylum Streptophyta; class Pinopsida; order Pinales; family Pinaceae; genus Pinus; species Pinus taeda. The sequence goes on along the minus strand of APFE031755072.1, from coordinate 128,209 downwards.
AGAACGAGGTAGGCCATCTCCTTCGTTCTTCTTTTCAATTGTAATCTAGGAAGATGTCTAGTTGATTGTAATTTCAGCTGCTAGACCCACTGATTGGGCTAGAGGGATCGTCTCTGCCCACATAGAGGATTAACCTTGTCAACAAAATGGAAACTCCGCTAGGGACCCTATGATCCTTTCCTTTCAATTCATCACCTTGTCTTTTGACGAGTTCGATCAACCGTCGATTTTTTGGCTTGTCTACATCAATCTGGGTGTATACCATCGCTGGTTACTACCTTAGAATGCTAAGTCTGGATTTTTTTTCTTGGAATATTTTTAGTTTTTTCATATATTCCTCGCCCATCACAGGTTTAGCCTTAACAGTCATGATGGCTTCGCGTTTTTACCTTTACAGTAGCGATGAAAAACAAATTCTTCATCATTTGGTCACGCTGAAATCATCACTACTTTTTCTATACAAAGTAATGATGCCATCGCAGGTTTGCTTATGAAAAGTAGCGATAATTGCAGGTTTGGGTATGTAAAGTAGCGATGATCCTTGAATATGAGAATTTTTAAGATTGCTTCCTTGAATCCAGTGTGTCTTGGCCCCTAAGGGCTTTTCCCATCCTGTATGCTTGGATTTGCCAATGTTTTGATTGATTGCCTTGATTAATTTGTAAATTTGTCTCATTGGCTTCAAAGTGAAATATGACTAAGTACTAGGGTTCCTGGTGAATTAGTCATCGTTTTCTTCTTGTTAGTGTCATTGCGATGTTTGTTTTGTTGATTGATTGAGTGTTGATTTATGTAGAAATCATTGAAAACATCATTTTGCATCTGTTTTAGCTTGTATTTTGAAATTTATTTTTTGTGAAAATGCATTAGATTAGCTGCATTGAGAAGTTATTTTTTGAGATTCATCATTGATAATGGATCACATTTTTTGATGATTGAAAGCTAAAAATTGTATTAGGTGCATAAAATCATTCAAAACAAAAAGAAAAGCATAATTCATATAAATGCATCTTTGTAAAGTCAAAATCAATTTTCTTTCAAAAAGTTGCATTTATGATAGTGGAAAGTGGAAATATTTTTTACTTTTGGCATTGCGTTTGAAAGATTAAAGTGAAAGTAAGTGGAAGTAATTTTGCATGATGCATTTTGTTTGGTGAATTATTGATTGAAATTTATTCCCTTGGTTAGTCTAGCTTTCATAGAAATGAAAGTTTTATTTTTCTCATATAGTTGCATCTTATATGTTCAGGTGATATCGTGTCGAGCCTTAAAACCAAAACATAATTTCAAGATCAACTTTAAAATCTATCAATTAATCTAAAGATCATTTCAAACATTAACGTTCATATTTAGTGGTCTAGGCTAGAGAAGTGTTCCGACGTCTATAAAACTTAGCAACTATTGTTCGCTTTTGCATTAGACAGTGCTACCATGGACTTATGCTCCCCGTACCATCGCATATATAAAGGGAGACCCTCATAGGTTGCAAACCTTTATCCATAGGAAACTGAGTCTGCTGCCCTATAAACGTGATACACCGAACACAACAGTCAGGGAGATTGCCTACATGTACGTCAAGTCCTTGGTAATTTTACTTATTGAGGTGTATATTGCAGTTCACAGTTACTTGGCACTCCTTTTTCCTATAGTTACCTGAGTGGTCATTTCGATCTTTTTTGACTCTTTAAATTTGAAAACATCATTGAGCACTTGTCCTTTCAAGCTCACTAAACCAACGAAAGTGACTAGAGTTAACTTTTTGTCCTTTTATCGACTCTTAAAACATGAAAAGGAAAAGTTTTTGTTTCAAATTCTAAAATTAATTGACCGCAAAACAACATCCTTCCTGTGGAAATTCTCCTTAGTAGATCTTTTTTTTTTTTGTTGACTAGCGGAATCGACAACGACGGTGGTATCGTACTTGCATTACACGGGGTCGAATCCCATCGGCTGCCACTATAACCTCTAGGAGGAACCACCAAACCTGCAAGAACAGCCCTGGGTTAAAAAGAGACTTGAACTTGTGACCTGAACAGCGACACAGACAACTTAGCAGATCGTCCACTGGCCACGAGACCAAACCTCTGTAGGCAACTCCATAGTAGATCTTAGGTTGATACCAATGGCAACATTTCTTGAGTCTACTAGTCGAGGAAACCCTTCTGATGGGAATCCTAGTCCATTTCCTTCTTTTGGAAATAATGGTGCTCCCTATATGGCAACGTTGTCCCTTCTTGGATTGACCATTGGTCTGTCGGTTTGGTTATTTTAAACCTTGGTGGTCCAGAGTGTCCAAACTGATTTTGAACCAAGTTTTCCTCCACTTGAACAACACCAACCTCATGTTGATCCTAAATTTGAACCATCACCTTCTTCGCATGTTTCTTCACCCCATTCTTCCTCTTCCCTAGTGAAAGTCTGGATTCTAGTAACCAGAAAGCTAAGAAGAAGAAGAAGAAGAGGACAAAGAAGAAGAAGAAAACTAAGCAAGGGGGAAACCAAGTAGCTATTTCTACCGATGCAACTAATGTAAAAAAACATTCCAATCAACCCTGGAAAGAAAAATTCCCTTACATGTTATGTAAGGGTGACCACCTTCTTTGGAATTGTCATGGTATTCCCAAGGTCTTAGAAGTGTGGTCTACGAGTTAACATCAACCTTTGTCATTAGCCTTTGGAAATCATGTTAGTGATAAACCTTCAACTAGTAAAGCTCATGGAAAAAAGGGAAAAGTCAAATTTCCTTGTAAGTTGTGTGAAGGTAATCATCCCATTCACCTTTTTCGGGCTTAAGGATGAAGCTTCCAAAGAGTTGGGAAACCTTACAACTTCTCAACCTTGTCTTTCGACAAGGTATCAAAAGCTTTCCCGTTGATCCAGTGATTGACCACAACTCATCTTTGGTCAACCCCACTCTCTCTGAAAGTGAGTCTCATGAGTCCATTCTTGACCAACCATTGGTTGAGAAAATGGTAGACTTGACTCCACCTTCAGTTAACAGTACCTTTTCGATAGAGAGTGAACCTCATACTCCTCAGGTTCTTCTGGTTTCTTTAGTTTCAAATGAAATGGAGGGAAATCCTCATGTTTCCGAGGTGCATGAGATAATCTCTCCTGTTCCCATAGAGTAAGAGGGAAGCTCTCATGCTTCCACGACACCCACTCCAAGTACTTTAGTCACTTCTTTTGATTGGAGTCGACTGGCAGGATATTGCCTTCCATCTTATGTGCCTTTCCAGATTATAGTACATGCTTACCAAATGGTCATACCTAACATAGTCATAGACGTCGACACAATTGTTAGTATCATGTCCTCAACTGCTTGGAAAGATTTAGGTTCTTCTCATCTTGTCTCCATCACCCAGAATCTGTTAACTTTTAACAGATGAACCAATCAACCGTTAGGGATCCTTCCTAAGTTACCTATTACTTTGGGAGAAAAGAATATCTATGTAGACGTGATGGTTGTCCAAGGTCCGTTGGATTTTAATCTACTCTTTGGTCGTGACTATGTTTATTTCATGAGAGCTCTTGTATCTTCCCTCTTTCAAGTGATGTGTTTCCATCATGAAGGAAGCATTGTGATCATTGGTCATCTTATATTCATTGGTCCTGAATCAATTCCCACTCAACCATCATCCCTAAATGGTTCTTATATGCAAGCGGTATCACCCCCGCTACAAGTTAATTACGTGGCCACCTGTTCCATGCCCACATCTACTAATGATCTAGTAGGTGATGTAGTACACCATGTACTAGGGGCATTGGAACCTGATTTTTCAATTAGATCCCTGGACAAGTATCCCTTCCAGTGTGTTGTTCTCCCATCTGATGAGAAAATCTTGGAAGCCATGGCCTCTATTGGTTTGTGATGAATGTGATAGAGTAGAGTTCATTGTCTTATGTCAAGCTTGTTAAAAGATGAAATAATGACCATGAGGATAATTCTTTTACTATGTCAACCTCGTTAAAAAATGAAATAGGTTATGAGGATAGTTTTTTTAGTGTGTCAACCTTGTTAAAAAATGAAATAGGTGTTATGAGCATGGTTCTTTTCCTATGTCAAGCTCATTTAAAAAATGAACCAAAATCCCCTTCCCATTCGAGTCTTTCATTGGATCTCATAAAATCCTAGTTGAGTCTTTCACTTGATCTTGTAAGTGAATGTACCTCAAATTGAGTCATTATGCTAGGGCCATGCAAACAAATCCAAGCATAGTTTGTTTCCGTTCCAAGCTTGCGTAAAAATGAAACCATTCCCACTTTACATCTCATGATTGTTATTTTTATCAACCAATTTTTCTAGATGAGCCTTGGTTCTTTCATTCCATCGTCACCATCTCTTTGGCTTATCATATGCTTTCACTTGGTATTTTTACCCTTACCTAAGGAAAATCTGCGACGAGTGGTCTTATTAGCCAACCTTTTAACCTTTACATGTTTTGAGAAGTTCCCTCATGACTGGAACCATTTTTTATCCTTTCATACCACTCACTCCTCCATATGGAGTCCTCTTTCAACTCTTTTCAAACTCCAAAGATATCAAAAGATTGTCGAGTACTTGTCATTTCGAACTCGTTAAAGTAAATGAATTAACATCTACTCAGTATGAGTTTAACCCTTTTCCAAACTGAGATAGGCTATTGTACAAAAAAGGAACACCTTAGTCAAACATGGCTAGGAGGTTCTCTTGAATATTGTTTTCTACCTTTTCAGATTCGAGAGACAAATTACGAAAAGGGACCTGGTGGATTTTTCTTTTTTCGTCTCTTTTTCAAACTCTCTAAATATGAAAAGGATATCGAGTTTGTCTTACATCAGACTCGTTCAAATTTTACGATGAAAGACTCATCACCATGATGAGACCGAGTTTCTCCTTCCTAAGTCTTGTAAAACTTACTAGGATGGATTCATTCGAAGAATGAATTTATACGACAAGCATATGGTATCCTCTATAAGCTTGTATAAAAATAAAGAGGCACTCACTAGAAATAGCGGGGAAAAATGAAGATGAAACTTCCCTTGTATAGGCATCTTGTCGCTTTTGAACATGACACTCTTCTTCTCTCGCGTCAGGTTTGTGATATCCTCACTCAGTCACTTGTCCTCCCAAGTTTGGGTGATCCATTTAGCCTCTCATTTGACTATTCTATTTTTTCATCATGACCTTTAGTCCTATGTTGAGTCAAATGTTGCCACACTCTGGGGTCATGTTGCCAATGTTCAAGAGAAGTCTTATTTGCAGTTTATTACCTATACATTGTTTGACTCTTTTCTACAATCTTGGATTCCACTTTATTCCCTGTTTCATGTTGATGATGAGGGAATCATTATGACCCTCCTTTGACGGGTCACTTACTATCGAATTTAGCTTATTATCCACGAAGATGACTTAGAAAATCCTTTTCAGGTACTTAGAGCTTGCATGCCTTAATGGCAAGTTCTTCACATTCGACAACAGGTTTTCACTATTGGCCATTGATTGAGTGGTTCCATGATTGTTTGACTTCAACTTCATTATCACATTCACGGATTGTATTGTTGTACCTTGAGATCCATTTTCATTATTGATGGTTTCTCTTGTACCTGTTAATGGTCCACATCATTGGCCAGTAATCAAGTGGCTTTTCTAGCATGTTCAACTTCAACACATTCATTCGCATGTTAGAATTCGTACATTTATCGGGTTGGGATGGAAAGCAAGACCCTGGGTCTTGCCTAATATGACTCAGGTTGCATGGAGTTATATGTTGTTCATGATTGTATACATGTTTCTAATATAAGGATGGTTGTGACCATACTTTGGGACTTTATATTTATGATGATGATCGTTCTATATCAAATGGCTACGTCCATGTCTTGGATCTTAGATTACAAATGATCCTTCCATATTGGATCGTTGCGCCCATTCCATGGATCCTTTCATATATTCCTTATTATCCGGATGGTTGCGCCCATTCCGTAGATTCATGTCTTTATGTCAGATATATGTATATGCATACTTGATTTGCAGGTCTCCTAACAGCGTGTAACCTCGTCCTTCAAAAATATCCTAAAGCATGTCATATATCACACCTTGTTCTGCCTTCATGCTTTAGGGGGCATCTATTACACAGTATTTTGTCACACCTCCTGCACTTCCCTGTGACATACCCCGAAGTGCCCGAAATATGACCATAATGTAGTGTATTCATTCATAAATGCAGTTCAGAGCCTTCCTAAGCCATTGATTGGAACATTCCTTGAGATTCCCCTTAAGGAAATAGCGCTTTAACCCTAATTTGAGCATCATCGCTCTTATGGGGCTAAAAACTACGATGGTCGCATGTTGCATTATACCCTACCCACGATGGCATCACTTAGTTTTCTTATATACCCATGATGATCCCAAAAAGGAAATTTTCCCGAAGAAGATGAGAAGCTTTGTGATCTAGAATCCTCCAAAGCGGCAAGCTGGAGGTTGTTCGGCGAAGATGAGTTTGAATTCTCCCAACTTGGCCTCTTTGTCTTATCCTATGAGTTACTTCCTTGAGATGAGGGCCTAATCCTATCTTTAGAGAGGTCCTAACTCCCTTTCCCAACATATAAATTCATCCCATTCCCAAATGGTTGTTTAGGTTGGAGGTTGGGTTGGTCTATGTCTATTTGCACCCTTCTGCTAAGATTTTACCTAGAGGCTATTCATTAGACTTGGAGGAGTGCTCGGAGAGTTCTTGGATTAGACTTGGATTACCACTCAAGGAGACCCTATCAATATCAAGGCTTTGGTTGTAAGCTTCCCTTTACTTTTAATAATACACAATTGTTGGTTCATCTTCCCAAAATCATCTTCCCAAAATGTATATGTTCATGTATCATTTAGCTTGACATTCCTTGATGAGTAAAGTAGGTTTCTATTGGATTTGTTATTTGTTTGGTATGCTTTGTTTTTCCTTGATCACTTGTGAAGGTACATAAACACTAAGAGAAGCAGGAACAAGCCTGTGACACAAGTGGTTTTGGGTCCTCAACAAAGGAAATCAGAATAGCATCAGAACGAGGTAGGCCATCTCCTTCATTCTTCTTTTCAATTGTAATCTAGGAAGATATCTATTTCATTGTCACTTCAGTTGCTAGACCCACTTGTGGGTAGCAGAGGTCCTATGTAATGGTTTTGGGGCAGAAATCCCAAAAAGTAGGATTAAATTATTGTAAAAACTCCAAGTATACGAACCACGAAGTATAATAGGATTGACTCAAAGGGTAGTCCGCTTGTAAATAAGGTAAAGAAATATAAATAGATTCGGCCCACGCAGGGATCGCAGGCCAAGGAAGGGTATAAATAGAGCGCAACTTTAGGAAGGAAAGGCAATTCTTATTGGAAAACTATGGAATGTAATGGGTTTTTGAGGAAGATAGTCTAAAAGTGTCTATAAGTCCGAGTCAAGGGTTGGGGTAGTAGGTAGAGGCTCTGCAGCTGTGTGCACAGAGGCATGGAAAGTCTGTAGCTGTGTGTGCAGACCCCTGCAGCTGAGTACGCAGGGCGGATCTAAATGTATTGAGGATAAGTTGAAATAAAGATAAATTTCTTCTGAAATTCTGTCGCTAATCTGACTTTCATAATATCTACTTAATTTACTCTGCTTATTGTATGAATGAATATAAATATGGGTTCATTTTAATGCGTGAATCAGTTGTGTTGGTTAAATGTTTGCTTAAAGATCCTGTTAAGTTCTAACTGCCTCCTCAAATAGAATAGAACCCTAATAAGAAACATATAATCAATCTGGATCTGTGTGAATACCGAACAACGTGGGGCATTAAACCAGTGCACGAAATCTCCAGACTACACCAAGACATCCCTAGGGTGCAGAAACTTGGTTCCAGCATCCTCCCTTGCTACCTTGAGTGAGACTTCAGTTCACGCTCCACGGGCTATTGCCGAAAGGGCCGGTAACTGCGGGAATTGTTTGGCTAAATAATTCTTCCGAACCTAGGTTAGGCCCATATAAGCCAACAAATGATTCCATTTCCAGGACCAGGATCTACATAAGGGGTGTCCGGTGTGAAACGTGGGGACTCTATAGAAAAGAATGTTGAAAAATCAAAAGGATTAGGGACGAGAGTAGAGTAAGGGTAACTATGGAAAACACGATCTAGTTGCTAGTATTCAAAGGAGCAGGAAACAAAGACCCAGAACAATTTTGGTTTGTGCTAGCATCAGTATGGAACGCGCAGCAAGTTGCAGATGATAATATGAAGAAAGCCATCTTAGCCTATGCACTACAAGATCAAGCACTAACATGGTACATGAAATATTCCAGCTTTAACCCAATGGCAGGGATTGCAGACATCCATACTGAATTAACAAAGGAGTTTAGCCGGTCAAAGCCAGAAGCGCAGTTGGTTGTAGGATTCAAAGAGATTGCAACGATGCCTGGTGAGACTCTGTGGGACTTGGATCAGATGTTGAAAAGCACCATTCACGAGGACAACATGACCCTAATGGATGCACAACACCGCGCTTGGTTCGTCGCATCATTAACGCCATATTTGAAGTCGGCTTGGTCACAACAAAAAATCTCAATCCAGGCAGAAACGCTAGAGGCAGAAATGTGGCTGCACGAAACCCCGATACAAGACCCAGGGTTGGGAGTTCAACAAATCCAAGTGCAGGTCCAAAATTTGTGTTTGGATATACATAAATAAAACTGGAACAAACACTGCGTTCAGAAGTTCGAGAGGAAGTATGGTGTATAAAGTGCAGGAGCCAGGGACATGATAAAGATCACTATATGGTCTCGATAAATTTTGTGGTCACAGGGGGATCAACACCCTTGAGACAAGAGGCACAGGTGGGGTCGAGCGTGATTGCCCCGCTCCAGTGCGCAATCTGTCAGGGAGGAGGAAATCACAACACTGATAACTATAATCTATTAGCAAAATACAACCAAACCCCCAACAACTCTTTTGCAACTTTTGTAGATCAGTGGGTCATGAAGAAAGAGATTGTCATAACTATCGAATATTAATGGACCAGGCACCTACCTACAGAATGTAGATTGAGGTGCAAGGTTAGGATCCAGCCATGGCAATGGCATGCAGTGGGTTCCCAGGACAGGGTCAAGCACGGGATGGAATGGGATTCGGAAGAGGTCGCAGGCAGCTAATCTGTTACAACTGTGGAGGACCAGGACATTATGCACAGGATTGTACCAATCCAACCAAAATATCATGTCCTTATTGTGATCAATTCGATCATGAGTTGCTAGACTGCCCCATGCTGATAGCACAAATTCACGACAAGAAGGCAACACCTCCTACAACAACGCAAAATATGCAGATGATGAGATCTGAACCACACGACGATGAACCCACAATAAACATGGTAGTGCGGAGTAGTGTAGCCATAGGAGCGGTCAATAGGGAGAACAATACGGAAGCTAGGGATCGACCTGAGATAGCTACGGATCCCTCAGTGTTGACTACCTTCTTAGAGACATGCATCAAACTACTTCGTAACAATAGGGTAGTTAAATCGTTATAGGAAGTGATTAATAGATACGTAGGATGGGGTGAAGCTCGCGCAGTCCGGAAGTTAGGAAGACACGCATCATGGACGGGTCGGGAGATGTGGTTAACAATGCAGATTGGCGACTACAAGATGGATCAGGTCATTCTGGACCTAGGTTCAGATGCAAACATATTGTTGAAATAGACTTGGGAACGCATGTGTAAGCCTACACTACAATGGTCTCCTATCCACTTATGGATGGCCAATCAACAGAAGATCTTGCCCATGGGAAGACTGCAAGGAATTACAGTGGATATTGATGGCGTGAGTACCTGGACGGATTTTGAAGTTATTGAAATCATGGATGAAAGTAGCTCATACCCTGCATTGTTAGGGATAGACTGGGCTACTAACATGAATGGGGTTATTGACCTCAAATAGAGGAAGATGATATTTGAGAAGAAGTCATTCCATGTAGTCGTTCTGCTAGATCCAACAGATGGACCACACTACATAGAATATGTGCGCAATGAAGAAAGGGACGATGCATTGGATTGTATCTACAAAATTGCTGCAAATAGGCTGAAGGAGGAGAAAAGACTCTTGCAGGGCTACGCCGACTCATGCACCAGCGATTCAGATGAAGAGGATGAGTGATGGCAAAATAGGGTGAATGGGGTAACCACGTTACACTGTAATATGATGTCGAAATCCCTATATTGTCTTAAAGCTCAAAACCACGAGTTGTCGATGTATGATGGGCTGACAGTAATGGATGAATTCTTGGTTAAACTTGAAAGTGTGGTACCAGAGTACCAACGGATTGATGCGCTAAAATGGACATTGTGCGTGACACCGGCACAATGGTGGGATGCCCATGAAGGAACCTTCGAAGATTGGTGAAGCTGCAGGTGCATGATGTAGATAAGATTTAGGAAGCTAGAGCTACAAATAATAGAGAAATATGATGGACGAGATGATCCACACATGCACCTGACCAAAGGACCAAAGTGTATGGTGCATAGCCTCAACTAGAATGGGTGCACTTATTTTATCATACCCTGGATGTCATTCCAAGAAACTGGTATACGAAAACAAAGCTTCGACATGCCACCAGCGAGTGGGATATCTTGCGTGAAGGATTTTTTTCGACATTTCTCTTTGAAGACCAATGGATGGATACCATGGATGACACATTATAGCTAGTAAAGACCGTCATATTCAGAACATTATTGGAACTAGAAGTCATGTTGTTAGACTGGTTGCGACAGTTGAGCCAGGCCTTAGCATGTTACAATGTACAAGTAGAAGATGATGAGGATGACCCGCGTAACATCAATATACCAGAATCTGAAGGAAGTCGAGAGGTGCGTGGCCCCGAGATAGAAGATCCAGACAACATGATGCCATTGAAAACAAAGCAAGTGAATATCAAAATAGAGGAAGAGCCAAAGTATGCTACGCTTGGGGACTACTGGGACGACGCCATGGTGGAAAAGGTCGTCGAGCTGCTCTGAGAATACCAAGATTTATTCCCTACAAAAATTACGGAGCTGAAAGGGATTATAGGATACCTAGGAATGATGAAGATAACTTTGAAGCCAGACGCAAAGCCAGTGAAGCAGCGACCCTACTGATTGAATCCAAAATACAAAGCAAAGGTCCACGAAGAATTGGACAAGATGCTAGCAGTAGGAATTATTGAACTAGTCGAGGAGTCTGATTGGGTAAGCCCTATGGTCGTGCAAGAGAAGAAAGAGAAGGGTGAGATCCACATCTGTGTAGATCTGCGGAAGCTCAATGATGCTTGTGTTAACGATCCATTTCCAACACTTTTTATAGATGAGGTACTAGAAAATGTGGGTGGGAAGGAAGCATACTCCTTCACAGACAGGTTCTCTGGGTACCATCAGATCAAGATCACACCAGAGGATTGGAGCAAGACAATGTTTGCTACTAAATGGGGTTGTTTTTAGTATATAGTCATGCCCTTTGGGCTGAAGAATGCACCAACGATATTTTCCCGTATTGTGGTAGCCGCATTCAAGGAATTTATCCACAAGTTCTTAGAAGTCTACTTGGATGACTGGATCGTATTTGGCTTGGTTAAGAAACATGTCGCGACCTTACAATTGATGCTGGATACCTGCCGCTGACACCAGATTGTGCTTAACATAAAGAAGTGTACTTTCCTCGTCCCTTTCGGGAATTTGCTGGGCCATGTGGTTTGTAAGCAAGGACTAATGGTGGATCTGGCAAAGATCACTGTCATACTATATCTGCAAGCACCGCAAAATGTAAAGCAGCTATGTGCTACATTAGGACGCATGGGCTACTACTGGAAGTTTATAAAAAGCTATGCCCAATTCACGGCTACAATGGAACAGTTACTGAAGAAGGATGCTACGTATTTATGGAATGAGGAATGTAACAAAAGCCTGGAAACGCTTAAGGAAAAGATGGCATCTGCCCCTATCTTGGTCCTTCCAAAATGGGATGTTGAATTTCATGTACATGTTGACGTGTCATGTATCGCGTTGGGTACAGTACTCACTCAAGAAGGAGTGGAGGGGATTGATCACCCGATTACGTTCACAAATTGTAGGTTGTCCAAAGCAGAAAAGAATTACTCTACTACTGAGCGAGAGGGATTGGCGTTGGTATACGCGCTCCAAAAGTTCCGCCACTATCTGCTCGGAGGACATTTTAAGATGTATATTGATCACTCTGCACTCAAGTACCTAGTGAATAAGCCTATGTTGGGGGGGTGCATCTATCGATGGTTACTGTTGTTTCAAGAATATGACTTTGAGGCTATTGTAAAGCCGGGACGTCTGAATGCAAGTCTGAATCATTTGTCCCGAATCGAGACCAACAAAGAACCAAGAAATATAGAGGAGGGACTCCTGGACACCTAATTAGATGTCGTGCGCATTACAGATGGCCACTTTGAAGATATAATCCATTTTTTAACTACAGGCACTATACCACAGGGGTATTCTGTCTAGGAAAAGAAGGAATTGGTGATACGCGCAACAACTTTTACCATAATTGTAGGCCACCTCTACAATATGGGCAAGACGAAATATTGCGTAGATATGTACCAGAATTCGAGCATGGACAGATCCTGGCCGAAGCACATGGAGGGGTTGCTGGTGGACATTATGCGGGCCGCGCCACAACCTAGAAGATTCTGGGTGCCAAGTTATGATGGCCCACTCTACATCAAGATTCGAAAGCATACTGTCAGGCCTGCGATGTATGTCAACGGATGGGCAAACCATCGCAAAGGGATGGGATGCCACTTGAAGCACGAGGAAATACGGGTACGCACTATATCATCACCGCGACTAAGTGTTTGACCCGATGGGCCGAGGCACAGCAGGTTAAGGATTTCACGGCTGCGACAACAACAAAATTCTTGTTTGATAACTTACTGATCAGGTTTGGCTGGCCCAAAATTCTCATGATTGATAGGGGAACGCATTTTCTGAATGAAACAATCAGTGCACTCACTGAAGAATTCCAAATATATCACCAACAGAGTATGCCCTACCATCCGCAAGCAAATGGGACCATTGAGGCATCCAACTAAATTTTGGAGACCACTTTGACTAAGGTTTGTAATGCGCGATGAAATGACTGGGACCTGCCCATCCCTATAGTGCTATGGGCATACTGAAATATGTGCAAGAAGTTGACAGGCCAGACGCCATTTCGCTTAGTCTATGGCAAGGAGGCCATTATGCCTATGGAACATATTGTGCCTAGTCTACAAATCACGGAAATCATAGGTATGGCAGACCGCAGGGCATTGGAAGAGAGGCTCGTACAGCTAGAAGAATTGGAGGAAGAACAATTTCTATATGGATTCCATCAACAGGTATAGAAACAACATTAGAAAGCATGACACGATCACCATATCAAGGTGCGCACCTTCAAGGAGAATGATCTAGTATTTCTTTATGACAGTAAGTTCGAAAAATTCCTAGGTAAACTTCACATGCATTGGTTGGGACCCTATGTCATCAAAGAAGTTACCAATGGGGGCATGGTTCAGCTAACGAAACTTAATGGAGACCCCTTCCCAGGAAGAGTGAATGGCAATCACCTAAATCTATACACAGGCGAGCCAACTGCCTGACTAGCCGTTCTGAGGATAGTCTCACCACTCCAACCAATTGAAAGAGAGCGGGGGACGATAAAGCAGCCTGGAGGTCAAATGTGTGAGTACTGCAGTGTGCGTACAGTTGACAAAACACAAGGGTCGTGGCTGCGTGAGAAGGATCATGCGGATGGGCTGATAAAAGGAATGATGATGTTGATATCACTATTCATGACAAGATGTCTATAGTATGGGAAAAGGGAGCAGGCGACGGGAAATTAAGAGAAATAGTACGAGCCAGATATAGAATGGGCTACAACAGGTTTTACACAAGCAGTTTACATGAACTGGATTAGGCAGTAATCAGTGCATTTGAAATTCGCATGGCTTATAAATCACCGAGGGGAATCCACTAGGTGGCCTAGACTTCGGAAACACATATGGAGTTGTTCACTATCTTTGCACAAGGCATGCACACCCAAAGGTAGTAATCTGTCCAATGGAGATGTAGGACTCTCTAAGGAGTATGGTGTTGACAGTTGTGGGCATCCCGCACGCTGCAGCATCACCAATAAGGGATGTACCAAAAAAGCGGGAACACGAAGAAGAATTGGTACGGATGTCATCACCTCGCCCTAGGGCAAGTCAGCACACTACAATAGAACAATGAAAGGATGGACAGACAGTGACCACAGGTAGATATGCAGTTAATAAGTCATCTCTGATATCCTTCGAACGTTGGGATCTTGCAGACAGTAGCCAGGGTCTTGCAAAATTACAACGCAAGCTGCAGCAGACGGTGTGAAGAGAAGATACGAAGGTTGGAAGTGGCTGTGGTGGTACTAGGTGGTCCCGTATGCAACTCCCCCGCTTGCGCTAAAATCTTGTGAGGGGGTGTTCTGTGTTAATCGAGTAGAGCAGAATGAGCATCATCGGTTGTGAGATGTGGAAGAAACACTGAAGCAGGAGCCAAAAAAAGTGTTGAAGGAGACAATGAAGGGGTAGCAAGACGACGAGCGTCACTCAAAGGGAGGCAAACCACGAAGCCAAGGCAAAGCGTCTAGCCACGTCGAACTCAGGATGATTCACGATGATTGTGTTGGGGGATTGTTGGGTAGTGGAGGTCCCTCGTAACAGTTTTGGGTTAGAAAGCCCAAAAAGTAGGATTAAATTATTGTAAAAACTTCGAAGTATGCGGAGTGCGAAGTATAGTAGGATTGAGTCAAAGGGTTGTCTACTCATAAATAAGGTAAAGAAATATAAATAGAGTCGGCCCGCACTGAATCATGGGCCAAGGAAGGGTATAAATAGAGCACGGTTCTAGGAAGGAAAGGTAGTTCTGATTGGGAAACTATGGAATGTAATGGGTTTTTGAGGAAGATAGTCTGAAAGCGTCTGTAAGTCCGTGTCAAGGGTTGGGGTAGTAGGCATGGGTTCTGTAGCTGTGTGTGCAGAGGTCTGGAAAGTTCGCAACTATGTGCGCAGACCCTTGCAGCTGAGTGCACAGGGTGGATCTGAATGTATTGAGGATAAGTGGAAATAAAGATAAGTTTCTTTTGAAATTTTGTCACGATTCTAACTTTCATAATATCTAATTAATTTACTCTGCTTATTGTATGAATGAATGTAAATCTGGGTTCATTTTAATGCGTGAATCAATTGTGTTGGTTAAATGTTTGCTTAAAGATCCTGTTAAGTTGTAACTACCTCCTCCAATAGAATAGTGCCCTAATAAGAAATATATAATCAATATGGATCTTTGCGAATACCGAACAATAGCGTGCAAAAACCTGGTTCTAGAAACCTCCCCTGCTACCTCGGGTGAGACTTCAATCCGTGCTTCATGGGCTGTTGCTGAAAGGGCCGGTAACTGTGGGATTTGTTTGGCTAAATAATTCTTCCGAACCTGGGTCAGGCACATATAAGCCAACACCCACTCATTGGGCTAGAGGGATCATCTATGTCTGTAGAGAGGATTAACCTTGTCAACAAAAGATTTTGGGCACAATGCACAGTTCTAGATTCTTATTTTCCTCTACTCTTGTATAATAAAGGAGCTTTGGATCTCCGCAATTGCATGTATTATTAAACAATTCCAAAATCCTAGGGTTTGAGGTTGGATGGAAGGGTTTTGGGGAACTGCATACTTTTTCATCTATTCACCAGCTAAAGCATTGTTTTCTAAGTTGGCATTGCTAAAAAGGATTTGGAAGAGTAACAGGGAATTTCTTATCAATTGGGAGAACTTTTTGGATTCTTTTTGTATGTCATTCGAGGATTTATGACTCACATTGCCTCTAATCAAGTTATGGAAACCCTCAAAGCATGTATCCTGGTTCATAAGAGTAGCACTGAGCCAATTTTTTACATATGCAATGTAGAGAAAGATTGATGCTGACTTCTTACCAAAAAAATTGGACATGGCCTATAGCGTGACATTCGATGATATATTTTATCGTGGATCAACTCTACACAATCCTAACCAAGGGTTGCAACATCAACAAAAACAATGGTTGCAACATTCAAAGAGTAGAATCGCATAAGCTAATCCATGGTTGTTTGAATAGATATATGAACAACACATTTGGGTTCCAATAGCTGCTCAACACCTGGATATGCGACCAACGTAGACATGCACAACTCAGGATGGAATTTTTGAGAGCAGACAGTATGTATTATATTGGAATAATTTTTTGGGGATTTAGAACCCCCTCCTTGGAACAATTTACAGGAAATTTCTAGTATCCTCCTCCTGTAGCATTAGCATTGTTGTCTAGGTAAATCCTCTCTACGTACAGAGACAATCCCTCTATCCTAAAGAGTGGGACTCGCAACCTACGTGACAAATCTACAAGACACTTTCCTAAGTTACAATTGAAAAGAGAGATGAAGAAGATGCCTACCTTGTTCTAATGCTATCAAGTCATCCTTTGTTGAAGATCTTGAATCACTTGCATCATGGTCTCGTTCCTACTGCTTGAAATGTTTATGCACTCTCACAAGAGATCAAGACACAACAAGGCATGCAAATACAAATAACATTTTCAAAAGAAACCTACTTAATTGATCAAGGAATGTTAAGATATATGATACATGAAGATACACATCGATGGAAAATGAACCAGCAGTTGTATATTAATAGAAAATAAGGGGAAGCATACAACCAAGCCTTGATATTGATAGCCTCTCCTTGAATGAATGTCCAAGTCTAAGCTAAGCTCTCCAAACACTCCTCATCCAAGCCAGATGAGTAGCATATAGGCACAATCTTAGCATAAGTGTGCAAATATACATAGACTAACCATTTGGGAATGGGAGAGGATGAATAAATAGGCTAGGAAAGGGAGTTATGATCTCTCCAAAGATAGGATTATGCCCTCATCTCAAGGAGGTAGCTCATATGGATAAGACTAAGAGGCCAAGTTGGGAGAACTCGACCTCATCTATGTCAAACAACCTCCAGATCACCGCTCTTGAAGCTTCTCATCCTCTTTGGGAAATTACCTTTTTTCATATCATCTTGGGTATACAAGAAAATAGAATGATGCCATCGCGGATCTAGTATAGTGCAATAGGCGATCATCACTCTTTTTAGTCTCATAAGGGCGATGATTCTCAATTTATGGTTTTAGAGTTATTTCCTTTCGGGTAAGCTCAAGGAATTTTCCAATCAGTGTCTTAGGAAGGATCTGAGTTGCATATATGAATGAGTACACTTTATAATGGTCATGTTTTGGGAACTTCGAGGTATGTCACAAGGAAGTGCAGGAGGTGTGACAAAATACTGTGTAACAGATGCCCCCTAAAGCATGGAGCAAGAATGGGGAGTGATGGCTGAGATGCTTTACAAGCTTTTACAAGGACGACGACAAACACTATAAGGAGACATGCAAATCAAAGATGCATATACATATACATATGTGATCTTGAAACATGAATCCACGATATGGACGCAGCCATCCAGATCATAAGGACTATATGAAAGGATCCATGGCATGGGCACAACCATCCAAATGAGAAGGATCATCATAAATGTAAAGTCCCACGGTATCATCACAACCATCCTATAGTAGAAACATGTGTAAAATCATGAATAATACATAACTCCAGCAGCGTGAGTCATATCAGATGGGACTCAGGGTCTTGCGCTCCATCCCAACCCGATTGAAGTACGAATTCTAACATGTGAATGAATGTTTTGAAGTTAAACATGCTAGAAAACCACCTGATTACCAGCCAATGATGCGGTCCATTAACAGGCACGAGTGGAACCACCAATAATGAAAATGGCTCTCAAGGTACAATAGTACAATCTGTGAATGTGATAATGAAGCTGAAGTTGAACACTCGTGGAATCATCCGATCGAAAGCCAATGATGTAAACTTGTCTTTAGATGCAAAGAACTTGCTATTGAGGCATGCAAGCTCTGAGGTACTGAAAGGGATTTTGTAAATCATCTTCCTACATAATAAGACAAAGTCGGTAGGAAGAGACCTGTTGAAGGAGGAAAATAATGAATCCCCCATCATCGACATGAAATAAGGAATAAAGTGGAATGAAATGAATAAGATCCAAGACTGTAACAATGGGTCAGAAAATGTATAGGTAAATAACTACAGATAGGACTTCTCTTGAACACTAGTGACACGACTCCAGAGTGTGGCAACATTTAAATCAACATAGGACTAAAAGTCATGATGAAAAATGGAATAGTCAGATGAGAGGAAAAGACGTATCACCCAAACTCAAGAGGACAAGTGACTGAATGAGGATATCCCAAACGTGACATGAAAACATAAGAGTTTCATGTTCAAGAGCGACATGTTTCCTATACAAAAGATGTTTTATTTTCATTTTTTACCCTGCTATTTCTAGCCAGTACCCCAATTATTTTTATCACAATCTTGAAGGGGATAACATATGCTTGTCATGTAAGTTCATTCTTCGAATGAATCCATCCTAGTAAGTTTTATGAGTCCTAGGAAGAAGAAACTCGGTCTCATCATGGTGATGAGTCTTTCGTCATAAAATTTTTATCAAGTCTGACTTAAGAAAAACTCGGTTTATTTTTCACATTTAGAGAGTTTGAAAAAGAGATGAAAAAGAAAACTTCATTATGTCCATTTTCGTAATTTGTCCCTCGAACTCGAAAAGGTAGAAAACAATATTCAAGAGAACCTCTTGACAATGTTGACCAAGGTGTACCTTTTTCGTAAATAGTCAATCTCATCCCGAAAAGGGGTAA
Source organism: Pinus taeda (assembly GCA_000404065.3). Classification (NCBI taxonomy): domain Eukaryota; kingdom Viridiplantae; phylum Streptophyta; class Pinopsida; order Pinales; family Pinaceae; genus Pinus; species Pinus taeda. The sequence goes on along the minus strand of APFE031755072.1, from coordinate 109,365 downwards.
ACGTATACTGAGATAACGTTAATTAATTTAATTTAATGAATTCAAAATGACAAGTACTTTGCAATATTTTCATGTTTTGAGAGTCAAAAAAGAGCTTAAAGATGACTCCAAGGGGGTTCTTTTTTTGTTTAAGTTTAACGAGTCCAAGAAAGAGATAAAATAAAAACTTGTTTGAATCAGTCAATAATAACTACACGTTCTCGATAAAGTACCATAACTGCACAAGGAAATTCACCCATCACTGATATCGAGAAACAATAATAAAATATTAATGAAATTGAACTCAAAAATTATAAACATGCCATAAGTAAAAATATTTTTACCATTGCACCAAATTAAGTTTTGAGAGTGAATTTGTGCCCTATTTTGCTTGATTTTCAAATGACCAGTATGGGAGATCCAATGCATCATTCCTCGAACCATCTTCAGAAAGTAAGAGCTCTGCCTGTACTCTTGTAATTCATTGTATTTTTAGGCTTTTCCATTCAATTTTTGCTTGACACTATAAGGATTTTCATTTTTAAATCACACAGGCGATCATCGCGGGTTTGCTCATTGGACCCATGATGATTACCCTTAAGCCTAAAGGCCCTCATGATGACATCGCTATTTTAATAAAAACAAGTGTGATGGTTTTGAGGCATAATTTTTTAAAGGAAAAAAACCTCTTTAAAGAAAAAATTATTATTTTTGATCCACGAAAAAGTTTCTAACTTGTGTTTAATGATGTCATGCAGGAGATTTCTACCACCATAGTGTTATAATGGAAAGAACGATTCCATGAGGTAGAAGACCATTAGGAAACCCAAGATCTTGAATGTATTAATGACCTAAGGAATTGTGGATTTCTTAAGTTGTTTAGAACTATAGGACTGAGAGATCAAATGGAGTTGTTGTTACACTTGATCATCTTATGGGATGTTGATCAAGAGCTCTTCATAATCAGTGACCAAGAGCTAGTGCTGGAAGAAAAAAACATTTATTTCATCACTGGATTGTCTAGGAGTGGAGAGAGAGTCCAAGTCTTTGGATCTCGTCCAGGAGGTGAGTGTACTAGTAGTCTAGTTAGGAGACATTTCCCAGTTTCAGAGATGATCATGGGCAAGAAAGTGAAGACAACAATAGTCACTAATCTTCCCCTGAGAACTATCTTTTTCACCATAGCTCGCGTATCTAGCATGCAAGCTCTTCACGAAACCTCACAGTCATAATTCTAATATGCAATAGATTCACTACAAGAAAAAAGGTCATTGGTGAGGGTCATGCCTGTGATAGACCTTTAAGGTCCATCACCAATGTCACATATGGTGACAGTCTTTAAAAAAACATTGTTGTAAGTGTATATAGTGATGGTCCTTTACGGTTTGTCACCAAAGCCATTTTCAATGACACTTTTGGTGTGGGCCGTTAAAGTCCCGTCACTAATTCTCTCTTTGGTGATACTTTTTGTGAGGGTTGTTGAAGGCCCATCACTAATTCTCTCTTTGGTGACACTACTAGTGACAATCTTTTATTGACCATCAGAAATGATCTTTTTGTTTACTTTTACTGGCGGTTAATAAATGTTCGTCATCATTTATCATTCCAATGAGTTTTTGATGATGCATCATGCCTGTGACGGACCTTTAAGGTCCATCACCAATGTCACATATTGTGATGGTATTTAAAAAATCGTTGTTGTAAGTGTATATAGTGATGGTCCTTTAATATTTTTCACCAAAGCCATTTTCAATGACACTTTTGGTGAGGGTCGTTAATTTCCTATCACTACTTCTCTCTTTGGTGACACTTTTCGCAAGGGTCGTTAAAGGCCCATCACTAATTCTCTCTTTTGTGACACTTCGAGTGATGATCTTTTATTGATCCTCACCAATGCTCTTTTTGGTTACTTTTGGTGACAGTAAAAAATGTTCGTCATCATTGATCATTCCACTGAGTTTTTGATGATCCTATGTACCTGTTACTATATTTGTTGTCAAAATATAATGATTTAAGACCATTGTTGTGGAGTCTTTTTCATTATGTGTCCAAGGTCATAGTGGTTATAATAGCTAGTCAATTTGCTAAGAAGTAATTAATGTGTATCATTTCTCTCAAGTCATAAGAATATAGTCTTCCTATGAGTCAACACATGATTCATCTCTATTAGGTTTATTATATAGCAAATTTCCATTAAATAAAGTTCCACTAGTGTGTGTAGGAACTATATTATTTAATACATAATCAAGTTCTGTCAATTCTATTAATGATAGATACCTAGCAATCCTCAACACTCATGGCACACCTTAACATGCTTTGGAACAATACACTAACATTCCTTGGCACCTCACATGTATTGGAACATCTTTGTACCTGGAACATCTTTGCACCTAGAACATCTTTCCATGAGTAGGACGCCAAAGCACATGTTGGCATGCCATAGAATAGCAAGCACTGCCCTATCATGTGTTGGCATTCCCTATAGTCCCTGGCATGCCCTAGAACTCCCTGGCATAACATTACATTGACAAAAATTAGCACTTGGCACACATTGGCACTTGGCATGTATTATAACATATTATTAGTGTGCCTAGCATGCCCCTTTTGAGAAAGATAAAGTCCCAACTTATTAACCCTCTTATGTGTTCATTTCCTTTCATTTTAGCTTGGTTATTCCTTTTGTTGCATACTTTGGAACCCTGCACATCCTAGCATGTCTTAGCACCTGGAATGCCTTGGCGCTATTTGGCACATGTTAGCACACCCTGAAACTACCTAGCACACACTAGCACTTCTTTACATTCCCTGATATTCCCTGGCATGCCTTACCCATTCTTAGCATACCTTTCCACTCCCTCCTTGGCATGACAACTAGCACTGATTGGCACTCCCCAACACACCCTCATATTCATTCACTTGCATGCCTTTTGACCTAGTGCTCCCTTGTGTTGTCCCAGTACTCCCTAACACTCAGCATGCATTGGCACTCTCTAGCACACCTTAGCACTCATAAGTGAAGAATGAAACTTGTAACCAATGTTACCAGACTCGGAATAGACAATAAATAGGTGAGGCAAAAGAGCTAAGAGTTTTAATCAGATTGGGGAAAATTAGGAAAAAATCAGTGAATTCAATAAATAAAAATATACACATATATTGAATTAAATAAAAACATTTTTCATTTATATTCAGTAAATCCATTTCCAAACAATTCATAATATCAATAGATGTCCAAAATATCATGAATGAATAAGCATCTCATATATGTTATGAGTCCAAACATGATCCAAAGTACTGAGTCATGACTCCTAACTAGTGACTACATAGAACTAGAAGCAACTGCTTCTAAAAGTTTACAAACAATTGCATAATAATTAGAAAAAATAAATAATTAAGAGTCTAAGACTCTTAAGAGTGAGAAGTAGAGGTGATTCCTCCCACTCCTCTGCTTGTTTGACTCTCAAAGTTCTTCAAGTCATGTAGGGTTAAAAGAGGAGCCTCCTCTAATTGGACCCAATCTGCTTCATTTGTAGTTTGCAAATATATCTCTTCAAGGTCTATTGGTGAATGATCCAAACCTATCATTATCATGAGACATTGAAATGTGAATTTAAGTTTGACTTTGAACTTTAAAGTTTAAACTTTAAACTCAAAATCAAATTATGAAACCTTCAAATTCAAGATCTCACCTAGTATTTTCTTGTTGTGAAGCTGTAGATTGTAATGGAAAAATACAAGGTCATTTAAGCACTTTTGTGTCAAAAGGTTGTGCTTCTTAGAATGTATTTCCTCAAACATGCTCCAATTGCACTCACAACCTGAAGCACTACATGCTTGGTTTAAGATTCGAATGGAAAATCTCTTCAAATCTAGCGTATCGCTACAAAAGTTTTGCCACCAAAGACCCAACAAGTGGCAAGGGTTCATGAGTAGATGTACTAAATACTAAATAGTAAAAACTTAAAAATAAAACAAAATTTAATAAAACATTTAACATAAAAATAAAGTTAAAAAAAAAATAATGAACTGATAAAGCCTTCAAGCCTCAAAGGGTACCTGGAAACACCTTAGACCTTTCTCGTATAACACTGGTATAGGAAAATAATTTAGGTGGTGCTCTATAATCCTATAGTTTGGAAAAGACACGACTTTGACATTCTATATTAGGGAAGCACCTTTCCATGCATGTCATAAGTCTTGAACCTCCCCATCCTCATTAAATTTGCTCTTATCATAAAAATACTATGGGTTTAAGAAGTACCTAGCAGCATGTAAGCGGGAATTCGATTTCCTATCCCAATATGCATCGATAATTTCCCAAAGAGGCATATACTTTGCCTCCTCATCCCCATATATTCTTTTGATCGTCTCCTTTGTGAGATCCATCACCTCATAAATGTAACCCATGGCGGGTTTGTCACCATCAACCATCCTGAAAGTTCAAGCTTTCAAATTTAAATTAATATGAAACATTGAAAATAAAAAGAAGCTTGAAATGAAATATAAAACATGAAAAAGTTAAAAGACTTGAAGTACCTGAGAACTCTAACAAGGGACTCCATCACAACAATAGTCTCTTTGGCATCTTTCCAGAAACCATCATTAAACACAAGTGCAACAACTTCAATGCCTTCAAGGGTCTTGGAATGTTTAGATGCCATCCACTTAGGTCCCAAAGACATCCTCGTCAGATTTATCTTTTACTGAACCACAAATTGCAATGATATGAAATTTGTTGCAAATCTACTCACTGCAAGTCGAACAATTTCTTTACCTTCAGTGCATTTTCTCATGGTGTGTAGGACAATAATGTGGTTGTATAGGTAATTGGTTATAGATTTTTCCTTCTCCACAACATCATGTATCCAATGAAGCTTACCAATGTCCTCAAGCATTAAATCTATACAATGGGGTACACAATAGGTCCAAAAAATAGTGGGGTGCCTCATCTCAAAAAGTCTACTGGCAGCCATATAATTAGCAGCATTATCGATGACAATTTTTACAACATGTTCTTCTCCCACTTCTTGAATAACTTCCTCCATCATTTCACAAATAAGTTGTGTAGTAATAACCTTGTCTGAGGCATACACTGATTTGAGAAACATTGTACCTACTGGACAGGATATAAGGAGATTTATTAAAGTTCTATTCCTCTGATCTTTCCATCCATCACTCATGATCGTGCAACCTATTTCTACCCATGATGAACGAAACTCAAACAGCGCAAGCATGGCATCTTCAACACTTTCTAATAGCAAATTTGTCATAATGCTATCTAATGAAGGATCTTTGAACCTTGGACCTACAACAACAATTGCATCAATCATAGCTTACCAATAAGGACTTATGGCACAGTGGAAAGGTATGTCAGAATAGTACCAAATTTTAGCAATGGCCTTCTTTGCCTAACTATAGATATTTTTTTTTTCCAACCAGTGGTATCCAAGGTAGGTTGGGAACCGGGTTTTGTGCAGGGAGAAAAAAAGGTGTTTATGTTTCCACCTCCAATGTTGAATGCAGGAGGATTCATTTGGCGTTGAGTTTGACTTAGACTTGGAGGCATGTGTTGGAATCTTGGGAACTGCATTGAGGATTCAACAGAGGGAGATGACAATGGGGTAGTGGAAGAAAAATTGTCAACTCCAGGAGTTCCTATTTCTTTATTTTGCTTTTATTTCTTTGCATTATGCTGACTCAACATATCAATGCCCAAGATTGCTTGGTGTTTGACATTTTCGTCAATGTTTTTGCAGAGACCTATATCATGGCCGGGTATTTGTGCAAGGTGGTACTTGAATCTATAAATGGCTCCACTAAATTTCGCTTTGCAAAATTTACAAAGGAGCTTAGGTTCTACAGGAATCTTGTCACAATAAGCCCAAGCAAAGTCCTTCTCCTTCAACATTGTTTTTGTTTTTGACTTGTGTTTAAATTGTGACTTTTGTTTAGATTTGGAGTTGTGCCTTCTATTTAATTTGGCTCCTGTAAAATACAATTAAAAATTAAAATTAAAAATACCATATATAACTTTGCAAAAAAGAGGGTTGGTTTTAAAGGATATGAGGTTTTGTTAAGGATCAAAGTGGAGTCTGTCCAGCAACACAAGCACATTTCAACCTAATATATCATTATGACCTTGAAACACAATTAGGTATATATGAGGAAATTCTACCTAAAGGAAATATTATCAACATATATTGCATTGTAATCTTGAATTTGCAAGTTCGTTTAGCATAAGAAAACTGAACCAATACATCAATAATAGATTTTGGAAGAACAAAAATACCCAAAGTTGTGAATGCATGGTTAAAGCCTTTGAAGTTGGCAAGACATCGACTAAGGAAGGAATGCTTAATGACTTGGTTGATGGTTGATATGAAACCATTTCTTAGTGCATTTTTTAAATCTATTTATGCTCCATTTATAGAATTGAAAAGTCATAACCAAAGAAATACGCTGAACATTTGATTGTTGGATAGTGAAACTTGAAGCTTGCCATTGAAAATGACATTGAAACTTCAATATAGTAATATACCTATTATTTAAGCCAAGTGCCAATGTGCCTCGATTGTTGAATAGTGAAGCGGATAAGCCTAAAGGTAACACACATTGAAGGTGATGCGCGACTATCTGAGGGTCGATATGGAGTATGGATAGAGCACACATTGTCAACATCCTAATATGGAGTCTGGACTTAGGCTCACCTTGAGAGTTCCCCAATATTGAGTCTGGACTGTGTAATAATGAGTAGTGATTAATTACTGAAGGTCTCGAAATATGAGTTTTGGGCCTGAGAAATGAAAAATAAATTTTGGAACAACTATTCTTTAGTTTTTAGCAATGTGGCATACCTAAACTTGAAAAGCTCGTGCTCATTGAGTCAAGGCTGAAAATCGAATAAATTGGAATTAATTATAGGAATCTACTTTAATCGGCAAGTCCCAAGTCAAACTTGCATTGGCCATGAGTTAAACTTAGTCAACATGAGTTAGACTCTCAAATATTTATATCAGATCGTTTGGAGAGCGAGCATATTCCAACTCATGATTAATCGCGATTGATCGGCGAGTCTTGTTTCACTGCTTGTAACTGAAATCTGAAATGAAAATAGGAGATCTTACAATTGAAACTAATTGTGATTTTTTCTAAACTAAAATTGGCCCATCGGCATCATTTCTATTTGTCGCTGGCTGCATCAACATAAGAGATTCATTTTAAATTAGGTTCATGGAGAAAATATTTTATGGAAGATGTTTCTTTTATGTCGAGGAAGACATAGTAATATTTTTTATTAATTTTGAATAACAATAGTATCTACTCTATATCTCCCTTATCTCATTTTTTTTTTATCTCCTATAACTCATACAGAAAGTGGGGTAATAGTGGACATGTAGCATCAAGCTCCACTCCTTTTAATCCAAAGTTCTACATGAAAACCTTTGTGTCACTTGCGCCACAAAGCCTTCACTGAGAGTGTGGAGTTAACACCTACCTCTACATGACAAAAGCTACACATACCTTTTGACTTCCTTTTTTCACCTTTTGTCCATTTTTTGTTTGGAGTCTAGGACAACAAGCTCCACATACTTTTTTTCCATACCTCTATGTGAGTGTAACTTTGCACATTTTCTTTGCTTCAAACAATATCAAAAGCATTTGTGAGCTTCTTTCAAGGCATGAATACATGCTTCAATCATGGAAATTAGCAAAGTTTCTAAAGCAAAAAATAATGATGGAATTGTCCTTTTCCATTTCAAATATGTTAGGATTCTATTAAGAGTTTTTTAGAGATAATTATTAATTGACCCTCTACTTTTCCCTTTTCCTTAATATAAATTGCATCTCTTATTACATTTCTAATCAAGAGATTTACATCAAATACTGGATCAAAGGACTAAGGACTTTTCATAAATGCTTCCTTGTCCAGTAGAAGAATAAATGGTCAACATGTCAACTTGGCTCCAATTTCTTGGGAATTAATAATTGTTTTGAAAAATGACTATTCTTGTTTGAATCTACACTACAAGAAAAAAGGACATTAGTGAGGGGCGGAAAATGTCACCATAAACTCATTGGTGACAGTCAAAAGAGCATTCGTCACCAAAGGTGGCGTCGCCAAAATTATAGGTGTTGTAATGACATACAAAGTCTGTTACCAATAATTATTTATAATGATGGATAATGATTGTCACCATTTCATATGAGCAATGGTGATGAACCATAGCCTCCGTCACCAAAACCTGAACGTCACCAAAAGTATAGGTGTTGTAGTGACATTCAAAGTTCGTAACCAACAATGATTTATAATGAGGGATAGCGACCGTCACCATTTCATATGAGCAATGGTGACAGACCATAGCTTTGGTCACCAAAAACTGAACGACACCAAAGGTGGCGTCGCCAAAAGTATAGTTGTTAGGTGACATTCAAGGTCCATCATGAATATTGTTTATAATGATGGATATTGACCGTCACCATTTCATATGAACAATAATGATTTATTGTGATGGATATTTAATGACCATCACTACTGGTGCATATATATGATGACGTTCATTGACTGTCACCAAAAGCCGCATTGCTAGAAGTATAGGTGTTGTGGTGACATTCAATGTCCATCACGAATAATGACTATAAGGACAAAAAATGACCATTACCATTTCATATCAACAACAAGAAGTTATGGTTACGGAAATTTGAGGGTTGTCACTATTGATGTGTATATATGGTGGCATTCATTGGCTGTCACCATTTCATATTTTTGGTGAGGGTCGAAAAATGTCACAAAAGCTCATTGGTGATGGTCAAAAGAGCCTCTATCATAAAAAATTGATCATCGCCATTCCATATGGATGTCAGGGAACTTTGTAGTATTGTTTCCTCTTGAATTCCAATAGGTATCTAGCTGCTTAGATCTAGAAAACTCGTGCCAAGTAAACTTTGCATGATACAATTGTGACGTGCAAGCTTGACATGCACTCTAGTTTCCCTCTAAAAGAGGGTAAGTCAAAATATTATGACAATATTAACTATAATTTGATCATACAATATTGAGGTTGCATGGAATAAACAATATACTATCAATGCACTAATGAAGAATTCAAAATAAACAAATTTCTTATTGCTACAATAGCGCCTCTTGGGATTCTTGGATAAAGCACCTAACCTGCATGGCAAAAGCTTTCTAGAATAGAGTACCTCCTACCTAGAAGTGTGCCCCCTACTCAAAATATAGAACCCTTCTCTACTGTGCACTTTTCTTAAATATAAATCTATGCATAAAACAAAACTAAGAAAAACACTTAAATTAAGAAAAGTGATCATCTAAGTCAAACTATAATAGCATACTAAATATGGTTGTATACAATATTGAGGTATTGCATGGAATAAACAATATACTATTAATGCACTAATGAAGAACTCAAAATAAACGAATTTGTTATTGCTACAATAGCGTCTCTTGGGATTCTTAGATAAAGCACCTAACTTGCATGGCAAAAACTTCCTAGAATAGAGTACCTCCTACCTAGAAGTGTGTCCCCTGCTCAAAATATAGAACCCTTCTCTACTGTACACTTTTCTTAAATATAAATATGTGCATAAAGCAAAACTAAGAAAAACACCTAAATTAAGAAAAGTGAGCATCTAAGTCAAACTATAAAACCATACTAAATATGCCTAAAATCGATGCACTTCTTTTATTACTGCTACAACCTCATAGGAAAACTATAATCTACAACATGTATCCCAAGGCTGCATGCATCTACTAAAGGTGCAGGCCGAAAGTATCTATTAAGATGAAGTATTGTTGAAACAGAAACACCTTCAAAACAACAGATAGAGTCTAATGTGCATTCAACCCATCTGCACACAGGCCAAGTTTGCTACTGGGTAAACTTCTCCCATAAATGGAAACTATAGTGTATTGTTGTCTACTGAAGGAGAAACACAGATAAAACTATAACATATATTGTCACTGTGGTATCGCTTGTAGAAGTTGTCATCAATATAGGTAACAACTTCAATAATTGAAAAACCAAAAGGTGAGCTAGATAGATCATTTGAAATGATATATTTGGGCATAATTTATTATTTTTTAGGAGTGTTAGTATAGAAAATTCAAGGTAGCATATTGCATCTTTATGTCACAGACCAAGGATGCGAATAAATACAGAAAATATTAAATAGTATGGTACAAGTCGATTGCAGGTTCTTTCGAAACAAGAATGGAGTTCTCCTTGTGCATTTTATAATCTATTGGGTATATATTTAAATAAGAAATTTATAGTTATGGGGTTGGAATTGTCTCATGATTCATGGCAAGTCCCAAAGTTGTTCACTAGAAAGAAGTAGAGTGAGTTATCAGGTTTATGAATGGGAACACCCTATTCACAGGTAGATAACTTCAAATTAGCCGGGCATATTATTTCTCCTCTTCTTGTATGTGTGTGCTTTGAAAAGAGAACCACCTCTGAATATTGAAGAACAACTTTAGTGAAGTTTATAGGTGTACAACACTTCTGAGAAAATCCATCACTTAATGACAATTGAGCGAGGAATATGTCGAAGGATTCAATCTTGCACTTAGTCATAAAAAGGAAGTTGGGGTATCCAACATCTTTCCAACAAACCGACTCCAACCATAATGTGAAATCCAGGTTAATTGTGAAACCTCTTTCCCACTTTGTAGTATTGTTGCCTCTTAAATTCCAACAGGTAGTTTCCATTTATGGGAGAAGTGTACCTAGTAGCAACCTTGTTCTGTGTGCAGATGGATTGAATGCACATTAGACTCTAACTATTGTTTTGAAGGTGTTTCTGCTTCAACAATACTTCATCTTAGTACATACTTTCGATCTGCACCTTCAGTAGATGCATGCAACCTTGGGATACATGTTGTAGATTATAGTTTTCCTATGAGGTTGTAGTAGCAAAGAAAGAAGTGCATCGATTTTAGGCATATTTACTATGCTTTTATAGTTTGACTTAGATGCTCACTTTTCTTAATTTAGGTGTTTTTCTTAGTTCTGTTTTATGCACATATTTATATTTAAGAAAAGTGCACAGTAGAGAAGGGTTCTATATTTTGAGCAGGGGACACACTTCTAGGTAGGAGGTACTCTATTCTAGGAAGTTTTTGCTATGTAGGTTAGGTGCTTTATCCGAGAATCCCAAGAGGCGCTATTGTAGCAATAAGAAATTCATTTATTTTGAGATCTTCATTAGTGCATTGATAGTATATTGTTTATTCCATGCAATACATCAATATTGTATACAACCATATTTAGTATGCTATTATAGTTTGACTTAGATGCTCACTTTTCTTAATTTAGGTGTTTTTCTTAGTTTTGTTTTATGCACAAATTTATCTTTAAGAAAAGTGCACAGTAGAGAAGGGTTCTATATTTTAAGTAGGGGGCACACTTCTAGGTAGGAGGTACTCTATTCTAGGAAGCTTTTTCCATGCAAGTTAGGTGCTTTATCCAAGAATCTCAAGAGGCGCTATTGTAGCAATAAGAAATTCATTTATTTTGAGTTCTTCATTAGTGCATTGATAGTATATTGTTTATTCTATGCAATACCTCAATATTGTATGATCAAATTATAGTTAAGATTGTCATAATATTTTGACTTACCCTCTTTTAGAGGGAAACTAGAGTGCATGACAAGCTTGCATGTCACAATTGTATCATACAGAGTTTACTTGGCACGAGTTTTCTGGATCTAAGCAACTAGATACTTGTTGGAATTCAAGAGGGAACAATACTACGAAGTGCCCTGACATCCATATGGAATGGCGACGATCAATTTTTGATGACAGAGGCCCTTTTGACCATCACCAATGAGCTTTGGTGACATTTTTTGACCCTCACTAGAAATATGAAATGGTGACAGTCAACGAACGCCACCATATATACGCATCAATAGTGACGACCCTCAAGGTTCCATAACCATAAATCGTTGTTGTTGATATGAAATGGTGATGGTCATTGTCCCTCATTATAGTCATTATTCGTGATGGACATTGAATGTCACCACAACACCTATAGTTCTAGCAATGTGGCTTTTGGTGACAGTCAATGAACGTCACCATATATATGCACCAATAGTGATGGCCATTAAAGATCCATCACAATAAATCATTATTGTTCATATGAAATGGTGACGGTCACTATCCGTCATTATAAACAATATTCATGATGGACCTTGAATGTCACCAAAACACCTATACTTTTGGCGATGCCACCTTCAATAGAGCGGCAATACACTGTAGTTTCCATTTATGGGAGAAGTGTACCCAGTAGCAACCTTGGCCTGTGAGCAGATGGGTTGAATGCACATTAGACTCTATCTGTTGTTTTGAAGGTGTTTCTGCTTCAACAATACTTCATCTTTGTAGATACTTTCGGTCTACACCTTTAGTAGATGCATGTAGCCTTGGGATACATGTTGTAGATTATAGTTTTCCTATGAGGTTGTAGCAGTGATGAAAGAAGTGCATCGATTTTAGGCATATTTAGTATGCTTTTATATTTTGACTTAGATGCTCACTTTTCTTAATTTATTCTTAGTTCTATTTTATGCACATATTTATATTTAAGAAAAGTGCACAGTAGAGAAGGGTTCTATATTTTGAGCAGGGGACACACTTCTAGGTAGGAGGTACTCTATTCTAGGAATTTTTTGCTATGCAGGTTTATCTGAGAATCCTAAGAGGTGCTATTTTAGTAATAAGAAATTCATTTATTTTGAGTTCTTCATTAGTGCATTGATAGTATATTGTTTATTCCATGTAATACATCAATATTGTATACAACCATATTTAGTATGCTTTTATAGTTTGACTTAGATGCTCACTTTTCTTAATTTAGGTCTTTTCTTAGTTTTGTTTTATGCACAGATTTATCTTTAAGAAAAGTGCACAGTAGAGAAGGGTTATATATTTTGAGTTGGGGGCACACTTCTAGGTAGGAGGTACTCTATTCTAGGGAGCTTTTGCCATGCAAGTTAGGTGCTTTATCCAAGAATCCCAAAAGGCGCTATTGTAGCAATAAGAAATTCATTTATTTTCAATTCTTCATTAGTGCATTAATAGTATATTGTTTATTCCATGCAATACCTCAATATTGTATGATCAAATTATAGTTAAGATTGTCATAATATTTTGACTTACCCTCTTTTAGAGGGAAACTGGAGTGTGTGTCAAGCTTGCACGTCACAACTGTATCATGCAAAGTTTACCTATCACGAGTTCTATGGATCTAAGCAGCCAAATACCTATTGGAATTCAAGAGGGAACAATACTATAAAGTGGGAAAGAGGTTTTGCAATTAGCCTGCCTTTCACATTATGGTTGGAGTCGATTTGTTGGCAAGATGTTGGATACCCCAACTTCCTTTTTATGACTGAGTGCAATATTGAATCCTTCGACATATTCCTTGCTCAATTGTCATTAAGCGATGGGTTTTCTCATAAGTGCTTCACATCTATAAACTTTACCAAAGTTGTTATTGAGTCTTTGGATGTGGTTATCTGTTCAAAGCACACACATACAAGAAGATGAGAAATAATATGCTTGACTAATTGTTATAGCTCCAAATCTCACTCTTGATGTTTGTGATGTTGCACTCATGGCCTAGGGAAACCCCTCCTTCCAGACCTAGTCCAAGTACTTAAAAAATAGTGTTTTACTCCCTATACGCAACATTTCCATGAGCTAAAAATGTGTGCACGCGTGTCTGTGTATACCCAACCCGTGTATATGTCTTAAAACACTTTAAAAAAATTAAATCTCCTTAATTTCTGGCAGAGATCACGGTTTTTACCCATTGATTACCTATTAGTGCCCATGGCCCAACTGTTCCCAATGAATTCCCAACTAAAAAACTACTTTGGGAGAAGTATAAAAAGGCTTCAATGGGAAGGCCTAAAGTATAGAAGAGAGAGAAAAATCACTTTGCTGAGATTATCGCTGATTAGATCTGAAGATCCTTGTGCTTCTAGCACTTCCCCCATTATAGGAAACCCTTGTTTCCTTGAGTTTTGATGTCTTTCCATTAGTTGAGATATCTTTGAATGATTCATGGAAGGAGCTTGTTGAAGGCTTGATATTGGACAAATCTGGAGGATGGTTTCACTTGGAGTCTGCGAAAGGAAGACTCAAGTGAAATCATTCCTTTCTCTACTTGAGTTATTTATAATAAAAAGAAATACTTGTCTTGTTCCTGATGTTCAAGTTATCTTCTTGTGAATAGCATGTTCCCTTCCATAAACCTGATGACTTGCTCTACTTCTTTCTAGTGAACAAATTTGGGACTTTTCATGAATTGTGAGACAATTTCAACCCCATAACTATCAGTTTCTTATTTAAATTTATACCCACTAGATTGGAACCCGCACAAAGAGAATTCCATTCCTATTTCAAAATAACCTACAATCGACTTCTACCATGCTATTTAATATTTTATGTATTTCTTCGCATCCTTGGCCTGTGACATAAAGACGTAACAAGTTACCTTGCATTTTCTATACTAACATTCCTAAACAATAAAAAAGTATGCCCAAATTTGTCATTTCAAATTATCTATGCATCTCACCTTTTGTTTTTTCAATTATCGAAGTTGTTACCTATATTGATGACATCTTCAGAGGCCATAGTGACAATATATGTTAGAGTTTTATCCATGTTGCACTAAAGGTGTTTTTCCTTTAGCAGCACTACAATACATTGTAGTTTCCATTCTGTGGAGAAGTGTACCTAGTAGCAGCCTTCATCTGTGTACAAATGGGTTGAATTCCCAATAGAATTTATCTATTTTTTTTAAGGTGTTTGTCCTTCAATATTACTTCATCTCAGTAGATCCTTTCAATCTACACCTTCATCAAATGCATATAGCCTTAGGGTACATGCTATAGATTCCAATTTTGTTTTGAGGGTATAGGAATGATGAAAGAATCACATCGATTTTAGGCATCTTATTTTTGTTGTATGAAATCATGCTTGTTTAGTGTTTCCCAAACTTATATAGATCCATATTTATTATACTTTTATAGTTTGACTTAGATGCTCACTTTTCTTAATTTAGGTGTTTTTCTTAGTACTATTTTATGCACAGATTTATCTTTAAGAAATGTGCTCAGTAGAGCAGGGTTCTATATTTTGAGCAGGGACACTCTTCTAGGTAGGAGGTACTCTACTCTAGGGAGCTTTTATCAGGAAAGTTAGGTGCTTTATCCTAGACAAAGTTCCAAGTCCTTGCCTCCTTGACAAAGTCCCTACTAGACAAGACACTGGTGGATAGAGTTCCAAGCCCCTAAATTTTCCAAAAACCCACCCGACCCTAGATATCTAGCCTAAAATCTTTTACATTCCAGTCATCTCTTGGCTATGATTTCATAGAGAGAGCCCTCTCTGGTTTGGTAGGGCTAGCTACCAAACTAAAAGCTTGGTCTATGGTTACCTCCGTCGATATCTTCATTAGCTTGGGACATTATGGAGGATAATATAGGGCATGACAACTAGGAAGTGCCAAGGTGTTCTAATGAATGTAAGTTTCTCAAGTCATGGAAAAATTCAATGCTAGTTGTGAGGTCATGACTGCCAAGGCGTGTTAGGGAATGATAGGGCATGTTAAGATGTGCTAGATAGTACGAAGACATGTCAAACAAGCTAATATGTGCCAAGTGCTAAGGCATGCCAAGATGTACTAGGGTTCCAAGTCCCTGCCTCCTCTTCTTCCATATGATATCCGCTTATGACATTTCCTTTGCAATATTTGGTGCATTTGATAGTTATAGGTCATTTATAGGTTATAAATGTCTTCAAAGTTTCACTTCTAATTGAGTATTCAATTGAACATATTGCTTCTCTTCTACATAACTATTTTTACTTCTACCCAATTTTCATAACTTCAATAACCATTAGGTAGGGCCCTACATCTTTGATGTTCCTTTGCTTGTTTAGTAAAATATTGTTGAGACTTTAATTTATTGAAAGTTGTAGAATTTACAATTTATGAAGTTTTAAAGTCTAATTTTAAGAAATATAATTCTTTAAAGGGTGCTAGCTCAATGGAAAAGCACTTGCTTTACAAGCAGGAGGTTGGTGGTTTGATTCCATCGTGCCCTGACATCTGTATGGAATGGTGACGATCAATTTTTGGTGATGGAGACTCTTTTGACCATCACCAATGATCTTTGGTGACACTTTTTGACCCTCACCAAAAATATGAAATGGTGATGGTCAACAAACGCCACCATATATATGCATCAATTGTGATGACCCTCAAAGGTCTATAACCATAAATCGTTGTTGTTGATATGAAATGGTGTTGGTCATTGTCCGTCATTATAGTCATTATTCGTGATGGACATTGAATTTCACCACAACACCTATACTTCTAGAAATGCGACTTTTGGTGACAGTCAATGAATGTCACCATACATATGCACCAATAGTGACAACCATTAAAGATCCATCACAATAAATCATTATTGTTCATATGAAATGGTGACGGTCACTATTTGTCATTATAAACAATATTCATGATGGACCTTGAATGTCACCATAACACCTATACTTTTGGCGATGCCACCTTTGGTGACGTTTAGTTTTTGGTTATCGAGGCTATGGTCTCTCACCATTTCTCATATGCAATGGTGACGGTCACTATCCATCATTATAAATCATTATTAGTGACAAAATTTGTATATCACTACAACACCTATACTTTTGGCTATGCCACCTTTGGTGACGTTCAATTTTTGGTGATGAATGTTAAATTTGTTGACACCTAATCATCAGGATTGGGTGAATAACTGAAATTGATGTAAATAAATAATAGAGAATATGAATAGTCACTGGGACATGAAATGAACAGTCTCTTCCTCATGTATATAATAAACACCAACCTAAATGAAATCAATGAATTGTTTCGTGTTGTCACTGCCTACTCTGACATGGTATCGGAGCCAGTGCCATTTTTGGCTTCCCTCTGCTTTGTAACTCCCTATTCTAGCTATGTTCTACCTTGCATACAAAGCGTTGCTCCTCTACTCTTCTCTGACAGTATTTTATTCATATTCACCTGCATATAATATGCTGCTCTGCTCTGACATATAATCTTCCTTGCATGCGCCGAGTTTTCTATCAAAGGTGAAATCGACTAACAAATCCTCCAACGCCTTTGGCAACATCAAGATATTCCAGATGTTTGGAGTCATAGGATTATACACACACATCGTTTTGTCACTGTATTTTCCCCAACAACCGTAGAAACAGAGAAATTTGTCATTGGAAGCCACTAGCCATAGCATCCTCTACTGCTCAAGGTGCGAGATGGCGAGTCAACTGCGGGTGGAAGCGAGGAGAGCATTTCGGTGACTGTAAATCCAAGAAGAAGAGAACTTGAAGAGTAATTGGCGAAGGGTTGTATTCATTGTTCCGAGAGACTAGCGAATTGGATCAGAGGGGCAAAGTGGAAGAGTGGTAAGCCTAGATTTCATTTTGTTTCTAATTGATAGAATGGTGCAAGCATGAAGGTGATATTCTAGAATGATATGCTGGTGTGTTAATATTTTGAATGGGCTTGTATTACATGTTGCGTTTTTTAATATCCCATACTTCGCATCCATATCCCGCTCCCAGTTTGGTTGGCCATATTACGTGCTGCATTTTATATTACATACCACCCATATATATATCTATATCTATATATATATATAATATATATATATAATATATATATATAATATACATAATATAATATATATATGTAATATATATAATATATATATATATATTATTAATTATTATATATATATAATATTATATATATATATTTTATATATATATAATATATATAACAATATAAATATATATAAATATATATATATAACATATATATATAATATACATATATATATATATATTATATAATATATATATATTATTATATATAATTATATATAATATAATACATATATTACATTATATATACATATATATATATATATATATTATATATTATATATATATATATATATATATATATATTATATTTTTATATATATTATATATATAATATATATCACTTGAATCATTGTAGTGCCACTGTGATACCTTCGCTTCTGATTTTTAATACCTGCTCCACTTAACACCTTCTCCATACTATGATACACTTCCACTCCCATTTATTACATTGAGCATTGTCCATTGAATGTTATTGGCAATACTTCATGTTGTGTTTTTTAATATAACTATGGTATAATCTAGCATACCACAGTCCTTTGCCATTGGTTCGTATAATATAATAATGCCATCTCCTCCCCTAGTCACAATATTAAACATTCAACACATTTTTTCCAGCAGAAGTTTTTTTGTTACAATATGCATTCAATCATATCTATTGTGGGAATAGTTCTCACTGGCAAGGAGAACTATCCTGAGTGGTCCCAGATGATAAAACACACCCTCATTTTCAATGAGTTGTGGAAAGGAGTGTGTATTGGAGACAGAGACAAAGAGCTAGAACAACCTACCTCAGACAAAGAGCTTTCCATTTGGTAGAATAAGAACAACAAAGCTTATGCATTAATTGCGGCATCTGTAAGTGAAGAGGTCAATCACCATATTTTTCCATTTTCAACTACTTTCAAAGTGTTACAAAAGATGAAAGAAATCTATGACTCACATTCTTCACTTGAAGTTATTCAACTCATGATTAAACTCTTCACTCTTGAATTGCAAAATAATGATCCTCTTGCTCTTGCATCTGAAGTAAAATCTATAATGCATGATATCAAAGACACTAAGGTTGAATTGGATATTCCTCTTATCGCTTTTATCAATGCAATTTATCCTACTTACTCCAATTATCTTGAGTCATTGCAAACAAATGGAAATCTCAAATATGTTACCTTTGACTCTCTTGTGAAAAAATTTGTTGAAAGAGAGAAAGATTTTGGAAAGAAGACAACCCCTGAATCTTCTGAAGAGATTGTATGTCTTGGCCATAAATAAAATAATTCTGCTCAAGATCCTTCCAAAGGAAAAGGTGGTCGAAGAGGAAGAGGAAGATATTTCAGAGGTAGGGGAGACAAACAATCTCAAGGAGAAAACTCAGATTTGCACTGCATATGCTGCAAAAGAAATGGCTTACATGATGCCTCCACATGCAAGTTACCTTGGGAAAAAATTGAGCAGCAAACAAATCAACCCAAAGGTAAAACTAATGATACAGGTAAAGCACCTGAATCCGCTCATTATGTTGTGGCACAATGTAATATCGAAGTAAATGAAGATTTATTTAATACTTCACTTACTTCTTGGAAAAATGATTAGTTGCTTGATTCGGGAGCAACTTGCCACATGACTCATAAAAAATATTTTTTTTGAAGAATTTACTAACAATGTTGATGGAATAGTATACTTTGTAGGCCAATCAAAAATCAAGCCATCAAGGCTTGGTACAATTAGGCTTAAATTTCCTGGTCTTCCAGACTTCCTTCTGCATCATGTTCTATATCTCCCACAACTGAAGAGAAACTTGTTGTCCTTGGTCCACATCTGCCAGCAAGGTCACTACATTCATATGTTTGATGGCAAGCTTGAGGTGAGAAAAGCATCTTACCACTCACTTGTCATGAGGGGAATAGAAGAAGAAAGGCTTCTCAAGCTACAAGGTACCTCTGCTCGTGCACAACATTTCTCATACAATTCTCATTATGAAGAAGGTACACTTCCATCAAGTTTATTATGGTGTGCTAGATTTGGACATTTGAACTATGACAACCTCTGCTTGTTGAAGAAAATTGTGTTGTTGGTTTTCCTACAATTCCTAAGAAATTTAAGCAATATAATTCTTGCATTCTAGGAAATCATAGCAAACAGTCTTTTCATGATTCACATTCAAAATCACATAGAAAAATTGAACTCATTCATTCAGATTTATGTGGTCCAATGCTTGTTCCTTTTGCAAATGGAAATAGATATATGATGACATTTATTGATGACTATACCAGAATGTGTTGGGTTTATTTATTGAAGAACAAATCTGATGCTTTTCAAACATTCAAGAACTATCATAAATGGATTGAAAAGCATGCACAATCTCATATTGGGTCTATTCGCACTGATAATGGAAAATAATACACATCAAATGAATTTGAAAACTATCTTCGCCAACATGGGATCAAACGTCAAACAATTGTGCCTTATAATCCCCAACAAAATGGTGTCGCTGAAAGATTGAATAGGACAATCTTAAATATGGTACGCTCCATGCTCTTCTTCAAAAATGTAAAAATAATGTTTTGGGCTGATGTTGTTCTATGTGTTGCATATATAAAGAATAGATGTCCATCTAATGCTATCAGAAACAAGACTCCATATGAAATGTGGTATGGGCACATTCCTTCGGTAAAGCATCTCAGGGTCTTTCGTTCCACCTGTTATGCCTTGATACCAAAGGTACATAAAAATAAACTTGGTGTGAGAAGTCGTAAGTGTATCTTCCTGGTGTATTCAAACACCTCCAAAGCATATTGTCTCTATGATGAAATCAATAAAAGGTTTGTTGTATCTAGCGATGTAATCTTTCTTGAGTCATCCAAAATTGACAATGTTGTTGAGCGGCAACTTGATCGCTTGGATAGATTTGAAAATGCAAAATCATTTCAATCAGATTCCACATCTTGAAGGGGGATTCCTATACTAGATCAACATGTGGAATCTTCTTCTGAAGCACTCTCTCCCCTGCATGAAACTCCAAAAATAGATGATTCTTTAAGTTATGTGGTTGATAGAATTGGGAGACTCAATCTTGATTCAGTCCCAACTCAATCAACGGAGCAGCCTGGACCATCTGAGAAAGGTCCTCCAAAGTGGCTAACAAAGACACTTGAAAGTGTTCATGCTGATGAGGTTGGAAAGATAGGAACTATAAATTCAAACCGGAAAAATGGAGGTGATGTAGATGACTCTAATTCACCTGTTGATATGAATGTTTCTTATGCTTGTGAATTGAATTTGTCTACAGATTTTGAACGAACTTCCTTCAAAGAAGTTTCTTCTCATGATGAATGTAAAGAAGTGATCCAAAAGGAGTATGATGCCCTCATAAAGAATGGCACTTGGAAGCTGGTTAATCCTCCATTAGGAACCAAATCAATTGGCTGCAAGTGGGTCTACAAGAACAAGTATAAATCTGATGGCTCACTTGACAAGCACAAGGCTAGGCTTGTGGCAAAAGGTTTTGCATAGAAGGAAGGGGTCGATTATGAGGAGAATTTTTCCCCCACAGCAAAATGGGCTACCACCCAAACACTCTTTGCCCTACCAGCTCAGAACGGTTGGAAAGTCCATCAAATGGATGTAAAAACTGCTTTCTTGAAAGGAGATCTAAAAGATAATGTTTATATCTCCTAGCCTAAAGGAATTGTTGTGAAAGGACATGAACATAAAGTATGAAAACTTGTGAAATCCTTGTATGGCCTCAAACAAGCACTACGAGCCTGGTATGAAAAACTAATTCAGCATCTTCTGAAACTCAATTTCAAACATTATGATCTTGATGATGCAACTTCATTTGTCAAGAAAGTTGGTAAAATAGTTGTATATCTTATGGTATATGTAGACGATCTTTTGATGACAGGGAACAATGAAAGCTACATTGCATCCATAAACAAGGAATTGGGGAAAGGTTTTGAAATGACTGATTTGGGCTATGTTCATTACTATCTTGGTATTGAAGTAATTCAACGTCCGAAGTCCATATTTCTTTCTCAAAAGAATTACATTGGAGATCTATTGAATAGGTTTGGCAAGACAGAATGCAATCCTCTTACTACTCTAATGGAACAAAACTTAAAGCCCACATTCATTGAAGGAGAAGAATTTGAGGATGCAACAAAGTATAGATAGCTTGTAGGAAGTCTCAACTACCCCCTACCCGACTACTACCAGACTAGACATTTCGTTTGCTGTTGGAATCCTCTCCAAGTTTATGCAAAAGCCTTGTGAGGGAAATTGATCTGCTGCAAAAAGAGTTCTAAGGTGCTTGAAGGGAACTCAAGACTCTGGAATCAAGTATATACAGGTGGATGACTTCAGCTTGATTGGATACTCTGACTCATACTTCGATGGAGACAAAGAAACTGGGGTATCTACTTCAGGATATGCTATGAGTCTTGGATCAGGAGCTGTTTCCTGGAGATCAGGCAAACGTTTAGTTCCAGCAGATTCCACAACAGAAGTAGAAGACGTGGTAACAGCCAAGGCAACAAAATAAATTGTGTGGCTCAGGAAAATTCTTGAAGATTTGCAGGTAAAACAAGTACAATCAACTCCACTCATGATTGACAATACCTCTGCAATAAAGTTGGCCAAGAACCCAAAGTTCCATGACCAAACGAAGCACATCAATACTAAATATCATCTAATTCGACATCATGTTGAGGCCAAAATAATCCATCTCCTCCATTATTCCATGAATGAGAAAATTGCAGACATCTTCACCAAAGCGCTTGGAAGAGAAAAGCTTGAAAGATTCAGAACAATGTTTGGACTCACTAACATCCCTTCAGATTAAGGGGGGAATGATGACACCTAATCATCAGGATTGGGTGAATAACTGAATTTGATGTAAATAAATAATAGAGAATATGAATATTCACCAGGAGATGAAATGAACAGTCCCTCCCTCATGTGTATAATAAATACCAACCTAAATGAAATCAATGAATTGTTTCGAGGAGTTACTACTTGGTCTAAAAAAATTGACTATCACCAATGAGCTTATAGTGACACTTTTCGCCCCTCACCAATGTCCGTTTTTCTTGTAGTGATTGTCTGACTCCCATACTCTTCAACTAGATTAGAGGACTACTGGATAGTATGAAGAGACAACTAACCAAGGGTAAATGAGGGAACCAAAAACAATTTGGTTTTGGTTCAATATTGGTTACTTTCTTCCTAGAGTGGGTGCCCTCATTTTGGAACCAGTTTGTAGAGGTACCAGATCCTGCACCCCAGAATCTGAGGCTAGTGCAGTGGAGTTAGCTTATGCCCTGAGGAGGAGGGGGCCAACATATGCATTTCCCTCCACATTTTTTTAGTTTGATACATCACCAATTACTTGTTGTGGAAAATTATGCTTATGCTGGGAAAAATTTCAAATGGGATCTAGATCTACCTTTGCCATCAGGAGAACAATGGACTAACGCAGGTAAAACCTGTTTCTTTTTTCAAGTTTTATGAATTTTTTGTAAAAGTGTAACTAAGATTAAATTATGATAAATGTGCAGATGTTGGACCGGAAAAATTGCCTGGCATGACACCAATAACACAGTGAGTATCCCATCAGATATTAGGTGTTGATTATGAGGAAGGGGCAGACCCCTTGGTAGAGATGGAGTGAAACCTAGACATGATCACCCGAGGGGTACCAGACTATGCCACCATAGATGAGGTGCCACTATGATGGCAGAGGAACACCATAAGAGTATCAACGAGACTACATCGGCTATTAGGCCAAGTGATCATAGCAGTCTCATGTTACCATGAGCATCATGCAAGTTGATAGCCTTTCCAGTTACCTTTACACATTTTGTAGGTTGTTGAAAGCCAAGTGTCTCGAAACACTTTATTTTTGAGATTTTTATGTACACACTCTGATAGATGTGATATATATATATATATATATTATATATATATATATATATATATTATATATATATTATATATATATATATATATATATATACACACACACACACACACACATATATACATATCCATGTTTTATTTTCTAATTATGTGTCCATGTATCATGATTATGTGATTGCTCTTATAAATTACGCAAATGTATATCAAGAACATAGCTTGTTAATGCATCTGTGAATGTGTTCAAATTGCATGGAATATGTTGATATGTGATAAAATTAAAATTTATTTCCAGTAATTGAACACGTAGATACATACGTAATATCTATGGATTTCTTACCGAATAATGATTTTTTAACTGTGACACAACGAGTTGTGAATCTAACTTGAGAACTAAATCTCTAATGCCAAGGGCAACTTCTTCTGACAATAGTTCAATGACTGCACTATATTCAACATTATTGTTAGTTGTTTGACTAGGGCATATACCTTGTAAGCCAATCAACTCACCATTACGGGAAAAGAGTGCCCAAGCTGCAGAAGACAAATTCCATGTGCTACACAAAAACCATCAACAAAACTAACATAATGACTTGACGACATCTACAAACCAAGTGGAACATAAGGTAAGCAGAAAACACATGTCTACAAAGCAAAAAGGCAAACCAAAAAACAAAAATCTCACACCAATGAGTTCACACACTAATGTACAAAAAGTAATTAGACGAATTTCAAGCATAATACTTTTCAAATACAACCCATTTCGAGGTTGTGACAACACATTTCCTTCGTAATCAACTAGATCATAGGCACTTGTTTGTAAGACACGTTTGACGATATATGGCCCATGCCACATAGGTTTGAACTTTCCAGCGCCTAACTTATCGTTAACCTGATCATAAAGGAGAATCAGGTTGCCTTCAAACAAAGTAAAAGAGGAAATTGTTTGATCAAAATGAGCTTTGACAGGTTTCTTTTGGGCTTCAATTACCATCGTAGCAATGCAACAAGTCTCATCAAGACTCTCAAGGTAGAGTAACCACCCCTCTTCAGGCGAGGTATTAGGAAGAAGTTCGACAGCTAATTTGAGTGAAGGGATTTCATATTCAATCAGGAGAGTTGCCTCTAAACCATAAACCAGTTGGAATGGAGTGTATCCATTGGTTGTCTTAGCGGAAATTATATAAGTCCAGAGAGATGAGAATCACATGAGATGCCAGTCCTTTTTATGCTTCCCAATGGTGTGTTGAATCATAGTAATCATAACTTATTAATTGCTTCGACTTGGTCATTGGCTTGTGGATAGTAAGGAGTTGAACTATCATGACAAAGGCCCAACTGAGAAGTTAGCTCTACCATCATATTTGACAAAAATGTGATCCATGTCAAGTTACAATGGCTTGAGGAATGCCAAAACGCACTATGACGTGGTGGAAGAGGAAATGAGCAGCAGTGATACCGTCAACATTATATGTGGGCATCACCTCGACCCATTTAGTGAAGTAGTCGATGTCGATGATAATATAGCCATTTCCCCTGGTCAAGCAAGTGTTACATGTCATGAAGTCTATGCCCCATTTAGCGAATGGTCAAATGGTAACTATTGGGTGTAAGGGTGCTAGCAAGGCGCGTTGCTTGTGGTTAAAAATATGACATTCATGGAATTTTTGAATAGCCAGAATACAATCTTTAAAGATGGAAGGCCAGAAATAACTGGCGCGGAGGATTTTCTGAGCAGTGGCTTAGCCTGTCGTATCACCACCACATGCCCTAGAGTGGAAGTCATTCAAGACCCATTCAGCCTCTTCAGTTGTTAGACATCTGCGAAGAACATAGTCAACACCAACTCGGTACAATGTATCACCAAGAATTTGATAGGGTTGGGACTGATGCTGAATGCGGCATCGATCAAATCGAGACGACTTAGATCGAAAGGTTAGTGTTTGAAGATAAACGATAAAATCTCCATACCATGGTTCAAGAGTACTAATGAGAAACAAAGTTTAATTAGGAATATGCTCAATGAAATCAGTAGAAGTGCTTGCAGACAGAAGGGCACATATCAATTGCGCAAAAACAAGTGATTTGTTTGATTTGGCAGCAGTAAATTCCAAATCAAACTCCTACAGGATAACAATCCATTTGGAGTATTTGCCCCCAAGTAACTAACAATTCAATATATATGTCATGGGGTTGCAATCATAAATCACCATGGTTTTCTGTAAAAGGATATAATGAAGAAATATTTGGACAACATGGATTCCTACCAAGGCAAGTTTCTCAACATGGGCATATCAAGATTCAGTGTCAAGGAGATTTCGACTTAAATAATAAACCACATGTTTGTTGCCATCGTCATCATCCTGAACCAATACCATAACAATGGTATTGTTAGTTGCAGCCAAGTATAGAAATAATCGCGTTGATAATTAGGGGGATGTAATAAAGAAGCACTAATAAGCATGTTTTTTAAAGCATCAAAGGATTTCTGGGAATATTAATCCAAAATGAAGGGGATCCATTTTTTAAGAAAGTGAGTGAAACCCTTGGTGAGTTCAACGTAGTTAGGAATGAATCGATGGAGAAAGTTATCCTTTCCTTGCAGAGTTTGCAATTGAAGTAATGAGGTAGGGGGTAAGTTGACAATAACCTCAACTTTTAAAGGATCTCTTTGAATACCTTCACGAGACACAACAAAACCCAAGAATCGGTCATATTAAATGAAAACAAAGCACTTATGCGGATTGAGCCAGATGTTATAGTGTCGACATCGCATAAATATGGATCTCAAGTGGTCCAGATGGTCATGACGCTTAGCAGAATGGGCTGATAAGTCGTCAAGGTAAGGTTGAACAATGTGTCGAATATCATGAAATGCATAGGACATTTCTCTTAGAAGGTAGAGCCAACCTTTTTTAAATCAAAAGGAATATCGTTATAAGCAAAAGTGCCCCAAGGACAGATAAAGACCATATTATGTTGATCAACAAGTGAGATGTTGATCTGGTTGTAACCAGAAAAGCCATCTATAAACAAGAAAATCTCACTCCCAGCACAGTCATCGATGATCTGATTGGTAAACGGAGTGGGACAATTGTCTTTTGGACATGCATGATTCATGTCGCGGTAATAAACATAGACGCAGATCATAACTTCCTTTTTGGCAATAGGGACAATATTAGACACCCAATCTGACAATCAAATTAGATAAATAAATCCATCTTTTTAAAGTTTTTCAACTTCTGCCTTAATAATAGCAGCCTTCCGAGGATGCACAGGATGAAGTTGTTGACAAATAGTATTTACACCAGGATAGGTAGGTATTTCATGCACTACAATTGTTGGATCAATACTAGGCATTTCCTCATATGACCACACGAACACATCTCAAAATTATTTGAAAAGTTTAGTGTAAACCCTGATCTCATCGAGAGAGCAGGCAACCCCAATATGAACGTTCTCAACAATTCCAAGTTTGATGGAAATTTCAAGAGGCATGGTTGCAGTAATGTTTCCCACATTACCCTCAGATCAGACTACATGCATCAAAACAAGTGTTTGAAGTGGATGCATAGGGCTATGAGAAATAAACGCTTCAAGACATGAAGGCATCTCATTCAGACTAGGAAGAAATGATGAACGATGATGGAGATCATTCCAAGGAATTTCGTCTAGAGACATAACCTCAACGGTACTCTCATCAGTGGGGAATGTCTCATTCAAAGGATATGGAGAATCCCATGAACCGAGCCAAGGAGATGACACATAAGTATCCAGGGTCATACTGAAAAAAAATGACTTTCTGAAGCAGCCGTTGAAGCCAAGACAATTTCTTGATAATCTTGTTCTAGTTGACTTAACGACATAGGATCAGCAAATGAATCAATTTGATATAGAGTAGGAATAATACAAGGATCTCTGGAAACAAATATCATATTGATCGAAGTGACATTCGAAGGTGGGAGAGTAAAAGTACCCATTAAAGCAAAATATTTGAAAAGACCTACCCCCACACTCTCATAAGGAATTTTGATATTTCACACATTTGGGACATTGTCGTTTGAGGTACCGGAAGAGAAAAAAGACAGTTGGTTGACAGTGACTATTTTTCCTTTGTGAGGAAGACAAAGCACTCGAAATAAAGAAGAAATCACATAAAACATAGTGTGGATCCAACTTCGCCTGAGAAGAAGGTTGTAATTGAGAATCGCATCTACAACTTCCACTTCTAGCTCAACGGTCTTTCCTTCCAATGTGACAGGAAAGTTTGTGAGAATACCATATGGATGGGAGCCTCTACCATCAAAGGCCTCCAAAGTGTTCGGGGACTGATTAAGGGGAGGAGATCCAATGGCCTTCTAACATGAAACATACATGATGCAGGTGGAAGCACCTTCATCAATAATAGTCTAATGGATTTTATTTCCTTTAATGATTACTTGAATAATAAAAGTAATCCGATAAGGAAGACGAGGAATGTGGTTTTCAAGATCAAAGGTAATTAAACTCAAATCAACAGGATCAATGGTGCATATAGAAGACAACAATGATTTCTGAAGCATTGGACATGTTTGGAGAATCTCCAAAATAGACATCGCCGAAGGTGCTTGAGCTAAATCTTCAACAATATTATAATGTTTTGCAGCTCTAGAATTTAGATTATAAGATGATTTCTGAAGTACACCTTTGGGAGGTGGAATTGGATGGAGTGGAAGTAGAAGGTATATCAATGACTTCTTTCTCCATTGTCTTCTTTTGTAGGGTTTGATAGTCCTTTGTTCGAGTAGCAATCGAAATAGGCGATGAACCTTGCATCATGAAAACTTGGGAACCAGAGGAGGTAGAGGATTACGGTTGGTCTACCACCTGCATCTGCTGACATGGAAATGGTTCTTTCAAAATAGTCGGAGTCCCTTTCAATAAATGATTAACTTTAGCACATCTGGGACAATCCTTGGTATAATGGTCATCCTCATAGATGAGGCAAGGATATTTCGGCTTTTGCTTGGAAGCATCATCAGCAGATGATTTGGGTGGATCATGTTTCGGGGTATCGATTTTAGCTACATTTACCCTTTTTCTTACCTTTTGAGGCCTTATCTACTACGATAGATTGAACAATGTGTACCTTGGAGGTTTTACCAAGATTTGACGAATTTTGCGAAGCATTTTTGGAACCAGTGTCTGAAACAGATTTTTTCTTCGAAGAAGTCTTAGTGGAATTCTAAGACACCGAACCAATTACACCATCAACAGGTGATACATCCGAAGGCTTTGAGGTTGCCGAATCTAAAGATGGCCTTGGAGCATCAGGAAACATCTCATATAACATGCTAGATTGGAAATAGACTAAGTCTAGATACTGAGCATGGGTAATAGCTTGGTCCTTCGTAGCACATACAACAAAGTCTATATCTATAACAATTTTGTTTACGAATTATTTTTTGAACCATTCAGTTAACAACTCATCAGGAATCTCGAATTTGATGAGGTGACACCGAGGTATCCATTCATGGATATGATCAGAAATGTGGGTCATAGTATCTTGCTTCAGGGATGTGAGAAAATGCGTGTCAGTTTCATATTGAATCAACAATTGGAAGTGGATGAGGAAATCCATAGCTAAAGAGCTAAAATAAGCATAGGTAGCTCGAGGGAACTGAATATACCATTTTGTGGCAACACCTGTTAAGGTTCTCTGAAAGAGGCGGAGACAAATAGAATCATCAACATATGATTTTGAAGAGCACCATAAGTGATATGGAATCACATGGGCTTGTGGGTCCTCTTTAGACTCTCCTTCGAATTTAGGGCAATTGATTGGAATTTTAGTTGGAACCGGAGGCCAGTACGACGAATGAAGAATAGGATCATTTATGCACCTTGAGACATCACATAATTCCAACGTAGCCAAAAGGGGAAATTGCGGATTGAATGGCATGTAGGGACTTTGAGGAGGCCTAAATTGTGGGTTCCAACCTCGCTGATAAGGATTATGCCCCCACAGTGGAGGATTTTGACCATATGGGATTTTATTTTTCCCCCACTGCAAGGTACCCTAACCATAAGATGGATTCTTTTTCTAGGGTAGGTTTTATATTGACCTACCATAGGTCGTTGATAAGTATTATACAAGGCATACAAATTGTAAGGTTGTTGGAATTGTTGACCCTGAACCTAAAGAGATTGACCCTGTTGCTTCAGGGGTTGACCTTGTGTTTACAAGGGCTAACTTTGTTGATATACATATTGAGCTTTTTGCAGAGGTTGAACTTGTTGTTGCAAAGGTTGAATTTGTTTCTATAAAGGTTGACCTTTTTGCTACAAAGGTTGGCCTTGCGGATACAAAGGTTGACTAGGCTGCTGAACAAACTGAGTTTGTTGTTGCAAAGGTTGTTGATACTACTACAAAGTTTTCCCCTGCTGTTGCAAAGGTTGCCCTTGCTGTTGTAATGGTTTCCCTTGCAGCTGCAAGGGTTATTGGATAGTTCCTTGGGATATACCTTGTGGGTATTGGTTATTTCTGAATTGAATCTAACCATATCCACCAGGAATAGTGGATTGACCAGGCTAGACATAGGAACTTGCTTATGGAATGTAAGATGGATTGACTAAGGCTTGCAAACCATATGGGACATAACCTATTGGAGTGGAATTTGGGCCATATAAGGGTGTTGATACTAGATATTACCTGGCTTGGATGGACTAATAGGGTTAGAAATACCACCATAATAAGGTTGATTGACTCCAACCATGTGAGATTGTAATCCACTCACATGGGTTTCACCTAACATAAGACAAATATTAGGATTTCCCCCCCCCCAGGTGGTGGTACATCTATCCACTTGACGGAGGGGTGGAAGAACTAACTAAAACCTACCCTGAAACATTCAATTGCACTGGAATGGATGGTTGAAATGACGGTACAGGTTGCGATGGAATCATAGGTTGGACAGGAACTGACGTAACAATAGTTTGTACAGAAATTTGAGAGGTTGCATTTGTAATGAACAGAACAAAATTAGGCATGGCATTTAAAGAAAAAATTGGATTTTGATACAAAGATGACATGGTAGGAGTTCCTAAAACTAAATGGGCTAAGGTTTTAAAACCAAGTGGAAACATAGCCCCACTGATTTTAGGAAGTGTGTGAGATGGGACTCTTCCTGTAAAAAGGAAAACCTTCTGGAGGAAATTCATACCCTTGTTCTTCATCGACATGAGGAGTATGAGTACCAGAAACTTCTGAATGACTCAGAGAAGAGGTTGGGATCTCACCTTATGAATCCATGGGTGGAAACAATTGGCGAGGAGGAATCCAAGACATATGAGGAGATAACTCCAAAGGAACACTAGGTCGATCGTAAGTACTATAATGACATTGAGGAGATATCACAATAGGATCAAATAACAAATTCAGAGGATATAAGACAATTCTCTGTGGACTCTTAGGGGTTTCTAGATTATATTTTTGAGGTGAAAAGGAATCAGAAGGTGGTGGATGAGAAGAAATAGGTTGAATGCTCGGGTTCAAAACCTCAAGCTTTAAGTGACTAAGGAAGCTCCAGGTGAACTCCTTGTGAAGACCCTTTAGTATCAGACAACGAAGGGGAAATTTGGGGTGAACTCAATGGTTCAGCCATGGTGACTTTCTCTCAAGAGTAGAAAAGGAGAAGAGGTTTGTTGAGGGTAGATTAAAAATAAAATTTACAAGGATTTACTCAACATTGGACCAAGAAGCACCTACATGGGTTCGACATGATATCGTTGCCTATTAATTTTATAATTTGAAACAAAAAATTTGTCATTTCATATTTTAAGAGATGATAAAAGGACGAAAAGGTGACTGTAGTCGCTTTCATTGTTTAGTGATATTTAAAGGACAAGTGCTTGATGATATTTTCAAATTTAACGAATCAGAAAAGATAAAAATGACTACTCAGGGTACTTTAGGAAAAGTGGATTACCAAGTAACCATGAATTGCAATATACACCTTAGCAAATAAATTTAGTAAGGACTTGACGTACATGCATGCAATCTCCCTGATTGTTGCACTCAATGTATCACATTTACAAGGTAGAAAACTTGGCTTCGTATGGATAAAGGTTTGCAACCTATGGGGGTCTCCCTTTATATACTCGACAGTACCGGGAGCACAATTCCATGCTAGCATTGTGTAATGCAAGAGTATTGTGAACTACAGTTGTTGAGTTTTATAGATGCGGGAACACTTCTCTAGCCTAGACCACTAAGTATGAGCGTTAATGTTTCAAATGCTCCTTAGATTGATTAAGGTAAATTTCAAGTTTATCTTTGAATTGAGTTTCAGTTTTGAAGGATCAATGATGTCACCTATTCCTAGAATGAAACTAAATGACGAAAATGAAACTTTTCATTCGATGAAGGCTATTCTAACAAAGGAAGAGAAAAAACCAATCAATGCATCAAACAATCCAAAATGCATCAATACAATTTTTTTTCAATGCAATAAGTAAAAATGAAATACAATATTTCATTCTACTAACCAATACAATACCATAGAAATGAAAAAATTTTCGTTTCACTAAAGATGCAATAATGATATTCCTTTCACTTTAAAGCAATCAATGCAAACTAGTGCAAAAGGGCAAAAGAAATGCAAACAATTCACTAATCATGAAAATCTCTTTCACTTTCCAATTTGAATGCAAGAACTATTTCGAAAATACTTCAATGATATACACTTTCACTTTCCAAAACACAAGGATAGCTACAAGCACATCCTTTTGATTCAATCAAGAACAAACAATTTATAAGAATAGTTTCGGCGAAAATCACATGAAGAAAACCTTCGTCGACGCATTTCAAACCAACTTGTGTGGTTCATCGTCAGGACATGTTGAAGAAAAAAATCTAGCTTTGCATGTTAAATAGTCTGAGTAGAGCCTCCAACGGCTAACTTGACCAACAGCTAATTTTGACTTAGGGACCAAAGCCATAAAATCATTTTTATAATTTCAAGGAAGTTAGTTATATTCAGTGACCATACCTTTAAAATATATATATAAATATAAAATAATTTTAATTGGTGTTTAAGTTAATAAATAGTTAAAAAGTATCATTTAATAATTAAAAATTATAAGTTATTTATAATTTAAATGGGATTTTAGTTATATGGAAGACCTTTCTTTTAATATAAATATATATAAAGAAATTTTAAGATAAAAGTTAGTTAGAAATAATATATATTAGAACGAGAAAATAAGATTAAAAAAATAAAATAAAAATTAATTAATTAATTAAATAAATAAATAAAATACAATAGATAAATCTAATTAAGAACGTAGCTGGTAAAGGTTAAAGTTGGTTGAAAAAAATAATATATATATATATATCCGAAAAAAATAAAAATAAATAAAATAAATAAATAAATAAATAATAAATAATATATATAATATATATATATATATATATATATATATATATATATATAATATATATTATATATGTAAATATGTATATATGTATATATGTAATATGATATATAGATGATAGATGTATAATGTATATATGTATATCTATATATTTATTCTATATATATATATATATATATATTATTATATATATATATATATATATATATATATAATATAAGGAGGGAGGCGGGGGGCTTATTTAATAAAATAAAGAATAATAGATAAGATTTTATTTATTAATATCCATTAGGGAAAAAAAATAAATAGAAAGAGCGACAAAAAATAAAAAGAAGGAGAAGGACAGGAAAAAGACCATAAGAAAACCACAGAGCAAGGAGGATAAACCCTAGGAGGAAGGAAAAGACAAGGCTCCAAGGGGAACAACGAAAGCTCGAAAAGGATAAAAAAGGGGGCGAGAAAGGAAAATAAATACTAGGAAGAAAAGGTAGGGATCCAACAGCTGCTGATCTTCCAACCATCATCTTTATTGAGATTGTTAGGCCTTCTTTCAATCTCAATAGCTTCCCTGAATTTACGATGATGGAACTGAGCAAATTTGGCAATAACCTTGGACTCCTTTATACAAACCTGATGCTTGGTCTTTTCTGCATGATCTGCTAATGCTGAAGACTTGGTCCTCCCATGTCTTAGGTCAGCTTCATGTTCGTTGATCCTTTGATGGATGGAGCGCCATGTTTCCCCGATATAGGGGGTCCCACAAGAACATGGGATAAAGTAGACACCCTTCATGTCCTTAGGGTCAACAGGATCTTTCACCAATCGGAGGGATTTACGAATGGTGTTGAGGGGCCTAAAGTTTGAGGGAATATCATACCTCTTAAGGATCCGAGCAATCTTGTCCGTGGTTCCCTGGACATAGGGAAGATGGACAGCTAGTCAACTCTCCTTCAGTACTTTTTTAATTAAAGCATTTTTAGAGGCTTTAAGGAAAGCCTTCTGACCTAGGCGCCTACTGTAGCCATTCTCCACAAAGACATTAAGGAGATGGGATCTCTCCTTATCAAAGCTCTCATTATCATAAATCCTAAGGGCACGAGTAGCGAGGGTGTTAAGGACACCCATCTTTTGAGCAGGGAAGTGATGGGAATCGGCATGAAGATACTGCTCAGTATGTGTTTTCTTCCGGAACACAGAGTGGGAGAGAGAGTTGTCCTTATTCTTAGATATAAGAATATCCAGGAAAGGGAGGCAACCATTGACCTCTTTTTCCATGGTGAACGTAATGGCAGAAGATTGACAGTTGAGGTGATTGAAGAAGAGATCCAACTCCTCCTGGCCATGGGACCAGATGACATTAGTGTCATCAACATATCTTTTCCATAGCTTGGGAAGGAGACAGGCTGAGGCCAAAGCTTTGGCTTCAAAATCCTCCATAAAAAGATTCACAACAATAGGGGAAAGGGGAGAGCCCATGGTAACACCACAGGTCTGCTCAAAGAATTCACCCTCGAAACAAAAAAAAGTGGAAGTGAGACAAATCTGAACCGGTCGAGCGGTATCAGGATCTGTTAGGCAATAGATCACTTCCAAGGCCTCCTTTATAGGGATGCAAGTGTAAAGGGAGACCACATCGAAGCTGACGAGGACGTCTTTAGGGTCAAGCTTTATGCCCTTAAGTTCATTAATGAAGGAAGCAGAGTCTTTTACGAAGGACTCTGTATGACCAACTAGGGGCTTAAACTTGAGGGCAAGGAACTTAGCCAGAAGGTAGGTCAGACCACCAATGGTGTTGACAATAGGCCTCAGGGGGGCCCCTTCTTTATGAATCTTAGGCAACCCATAGATCTTAGGAGTAACGGGACTGCTCTCAATGAGCTTATGGAAAAGGGAATTCACAGAGCTACTGGACTTGATGGCTATAGCCACGGCCCTCGAAATTTTCTTAAGAGGGTTCTTGGTCAGCTTTTTATAACTGCCACTATTGTGAAGATGATCTAAAGTCCTCTTGCAGTAGTCATCCTTGTTAAGGATGACTGTAGCTCCTCCTTTCTCAACCTTTAGAATGACAATATCATGGTTCTGGTTTAAGGATTTGAGGGCCAAGAATTCCTCATTGTTGAGATTCTTCCGAGGAGGCTTAGCTTTTCTAAGGACAACAACACAATCCTGCCTAATGGTGTCCTTGATATTATTCAGAATATCTCTAATCCCATATTCCACGTCGCAAATAATGTCATCAACCGGGATTTTTATAGGGGATAGGGCAAAGTTTAAGCCTTTGCCTAAAAGCATAAAAACAGTAGGGGCAAAAGAGAAACTAGAAAGGTTAACAACTTTATTATTTCGGGAGGGAGGAGGAAGAATATCATTGTCCAAGTCCATGACCTCCTTGTTTATGCTAAAAATGTTATTACATCCTAGATTCAAATCACTGTTATTGCTAACATTAATGTTATTCTTAATAGATTCTTTATCATTATTATTAATAATATTATCATTATTGTTGTTATTATCCAATAAATTATTAATATTATTAATACTATTATTATCATAATTAAATAACTCTATATTATTATTCATAACATTATTATTATAATAATAATTATTATTATTATCAATATTATTATTGTTATATAAATGATTATTATAATTATTATTGTTTAAATAAATGATTATTATTATTATTGTTATATAGATTTTATTATTATTATTATAATTATTATTAAATTGATTAACGGTATATTTATAAAGGCAAAAACAACCTGAAACCATATTCCTAGGGCCATGCACCTTACCAGCGGAGCGTTGAATGAGATGTTGACCACCAGCAACGTCCAACAAGTTGGTCGAATCCACGCTGTGGGCAAAGGAAAGAACAAGAGAGCATGGAGGATTGATTGCACGTCGAGCAGGAGAAACTGAGGAAGGGACCTGGCCACACGATAACCCATGAACCCTCTAGTCACAGGCCTCCGAGCTACAGACAGCCACAAACTGATTAGCTGAAGGGAGAGGCTCAGAGACGAGGTTGACAACGCAGCGGTTGGGAGTAGATCCGAGGTCGACAGCGCTGAGGATGGGCACAACTGTAGGGCATTCAGACGGTTTATCCCCATGAAAAGAAGGAGAGCGAAGGCTAGGAGCAGGCTCACTGGAGGAGGAGAACTGCTCAATAAGAACATCATGATCGCTTGGATTGGGGAGATTAGAAATGGAGGAACCCTCACCTTGAAGGTGTGAACCAGGCGAGATCCCCTGGATTGCCAACTGGACTGAGGAGTCACCAGAAGGAAGGGAAGATAACCATGAATGGAGGGCCAACCTTTGACAAGATAAAATGCGGCTATGGGGAACACCATCCATAGATCTAAAACCTACATATTTCTGAGCCAAAATCTAAAACTTCGCAGCATGCTTTTGACCCCTGATCTCCTCCAAACGTTTAGATTTCAATGCAGAGCATGCATCAATTTTGGACCACAGGGAGGGGGAGAACAAGTTCGAAAGCTCCAAGTGCAAATTTAGAAGAGAATGAGAGAGATGACACAGGTCTCTCCTGACCCTATTAATCTCAGACCTCAAAAGCGCTAAACTAGCTCCAAGGAACACTCCATGGTTATAATCTATTGCTTGCTAATGAAACTAAAGTGACTTTCAAAGAATCCACTTGATTCAACACTAATCAAAACAAATTTATACCAATGAACCAAAAGTGACTTGGAGAAGATGTCTAGATGCAAAAAGACTCTTAGAACAAAGGAAACTGATCCCCGAAGAATAGATCAATAAGTGGATGAAGGGTGACCTAGAAACCCTAGGAACCTTGGAAAGAAAATCAAGCTTCAAATGCACTTAAACCAAATAAGAGGCGATTGCAGTCAGAAAAACATGTCAACCAAGACAATGAAACTATAATCACATAGACAAACCACTACTAGAAGGAAAAAAATACTAAAATCAAGAAGAAAAAGCCTAATTTTATTTAACCTCTGGGATCATCGCACCTATCATAGGAAAAACAGTGATAATCGCGACTATAATTAAAAAATCCGCGATGTCATTGCGACTATCAAGGAGAAAAATGTGATAGTCAAGAGAGATGAGATAAAACCAAAAAATCTTCAAGATCAGCAAAAACTAAGAACCTTCAAAGCAATCACCAATAAGTGAAATAAGTTGCAGATAAACAAAAAACCCTGAAAACGAACAGTTGGTCAAACTAAACACAAAAGCAGGATGAAGGATTGAACGGAAAGGATCATAGCATCCCCAGTGGATTCGCCATTTTGTTTTCTATGTGAATCCTCTATGCGAACAGAGATGATCCCTCTAGCCCAATGAGTGGGACTAGCAACTTATGTGACAATCTACTAGACACTTTCCTTAGTTACAATTGAAAAGAGAGACAAAGAAGATGACCTACCTCGTTCTGATGCTATCAAGTCATACTTTGTTGAAGATCTTGAATCACTTGCATCACAAGCTCATTCCTACTACTCACAGTGTGTATGCACCTACACAAGAGATCAAGACACAACAAGGCATCAAATACAAATAACATATTCAAAAGCAACCTACTTAAATGATCAAGGATTGTTAAGATAGATGATACATGAACATACACATCGATGGAAAATGACCCAGTAGTTGTATATTATTATAAAATAAGGGGAATCATACAACCAACCCTTGATGTTGATAGGCTCTCCTTAAATGAATGTCCAAGCCCAAGCTAAGCTCTGTCTCCAAGCCAAATGAGTAGCATATAGGTACAATCTTAGCATAAGGGTGAAAATATACATAGACCAACCATTTGGGAATGGGAGAGAATGAATATATAGGCTGGGAAAGTGAGTTAGGATCTCTCCAAAGATAGGATTAGGCCCTCATCTCAAGGAGGTAGCTCATAGGGATAAGACCAAGAGGCCATGTTGGGAGAACTCAACCTCATCTACACCAAACAACCTCCAACTTGCTGCTCTGGAAGCTTCTAGATAACGAAGCTTCTTATCCTCTTTGGGAAATTTTCCTTTTTGGGATCATCATGGGTATACAAGCAAACAAAGCGATTCCATTGCAGGTCTAGTATAGTGCAATGGGCAATTATCGTTGTTTTTAGTCTCATAAGGGTGATGATTCACAAATTAGGGTTTTAGAGCTATTTTCTTCGGGGGAACCTCAAGTCATTTTCTAATAAATGTCTTAG
Organism: Pinus taeda; assembly: GCA_000404065.3. Lineage (NCBI taxonomy): Eukaryota > Viridiplantae > Streptophyta > Pinopsida > Pinales > Pinaceae > Pinus > Pinus taeda. Next base: position 71,098 of record APFE031755072.1, on the reverse strand, counting down.
CAAGGATCTGAGTTGCATATTTGAATGAGTACACTACATAATGGTCATGTTTTGGGCACTTCAGGGTATGTCATAGGAAGTGCAGGAGGTGTGACAAAATATTGTGTAACAACCATCAAGGTTGGACCTGATTCTACCAATAATTATAATAACGGTGAAGGAAACAAGAAGAAATGAAAATATTAATTACCAATATGTTCCTCACCCGCTCATATTTGTATCATTAAACAATTGGGTGTCATCCTCATCATTCCAGAAATTCAATTCAGATACCCACTCTCTAGAAAATTCAATTCATAAATGTTGATTGTTGTTCAATTCTGCACAAAATAATGTCATCAAAATATAAAATTGAATTCTAAAATCCTTCCAAGGAGAAAAAGAAGTTCTAGGTCACACACTAGAAACCCTTGAGAATTCTTCAGACCAAGGTGTGGAGAGGTAAAGGAGGACCTAGTGCAGGACATGACCCTCACTACAAGTATTCAGACAACGAGCACAGTGGATAGAGCAATAGGGAAGACAAGGTAGTGGATAGTGTAGCAGTTGTCAAGAAGTAAGATCAACATACTTTGAAGGGTTAAGTGTCAAACAAAGTAAACAACAACAACGAGAGAGTAGTGCTTCTCAATGGCCTAAACCAGAAAGGAAGAGAGGATGCATGCTAAGTGTTTGATGGATCAACTGTATAACAACTGATGTTACAGTCCTATTTCTGTAGTATTTTATAAGACTTCTTATGGAACTATACATGGACGTTAACCAATTCCTTGAAATCTTGTCAGAGCCTCCAGCTTCACCTGAAGTAACAGTGGCTGAAGGTCAATGGGTACAACTTGAAACTGGGGTCCATGAAAAAACCATGGAGTTGAATTTTTCATTTTGGAAAGCTCAAGTAAAACAAATTTTGCAGAAAATGGAATTTTTGGAAACTGAAAAAAACAAGCTCTATTATGAAATACACACCCTCTCTACCAGAGTTTCGGAGGTGGAAGGGGATAATTTGTCCCTTAAGAAGATATTACATGAAATCAAAGAGCAGGAAAATATACATCCTCCAAATGATGCGTTGCATGTAGAAACTCTCGACCTTGAAAGCAAGCAGGAAGAAATATGATCCCAACAGGCCAATTTCAGGAAAAGGATAAAACTCCTACCCCTCTTGTAGCAGTTGAGGAGGTGGTTCAAGAAAAACTTGTGGAAGAATGCACCAGAAGAGCGAGAGAATTGAATCTCAAGGTGAGATGTCTCCCCTTACCTCCTCTCTGGATCCTATGGAAGTGGGGGCTAGGTGCCTTCAAGATACCCTTAGCTTCCCTGATATAGTTTTGCACAGAGCCTAGTTGGGCTACGACTGCACTCTCTTCCTCAGGTTTCAAACTGCATCTGATAGACTCCGCACCCTCAGGGCTAAGAAAAAGTTGTTTTATCTCCCCAGTAGGATTTTCTTGGATGAGGACCTCACCCGAGAACAGGTTGCAGAACTTAAGCAATCCAGAGAACAAGTTATGGCAGCACAATAGGTAGGGAAATGGGCAGTCGTCCGGAATCTTTGGGCAGTCATTCAAGACTCCTTCCCACTTAGGTGGAAATCCCAAACTAGAGGTTTTGAATGACAGGCCCGCTTAGGGACACAACAGGGTACAGACATCTCTATCCATTGTTGGAATTACAATGGGTATTTATGGTCATCGTTGGGACTTTTGTATGATTCTCTCAAATCAGCAGACATCCTCTTAGTGATCGAGACTCATGCAAGCCCTGTTCGAACTCTCCCAGATATCATAGGTTACCATTGGTTCTTTGTTTGTAGGGTCAAAGGATCAGGTGGAGTTGCTTGTTTGGCTAGAGACTCATTTTGGAATAGGGTATATGTGGTAGTCGAATATGAGTTTTCCAGGTTTATGTGATTCAGATTAGCGTCAAAGTCTCTCATCCGAGGGACATCTACATTGCAGTTTGTTACTTTCCCCTAGCCTCTTCACCATTTTCCATCCATAATGGCTCAAATAGGGACCCATTTATAGACTTGTACACTGGCATCACCCAATACTCTGTTGTTGGGGAAGTCATCTTCCTAGGTGACTTCAATGCTCGTACTAGAGATCTCCAGATCCCTCTCCATGATCGATCAGAGGATGTGTTTTGTACCCAGGGGATAGATCCAGATTCAGTTGCGTTTCACCGAATGTCATATGATGCTTTGGGGCCTACAATATTTTATGGTAAGCATCTATTTCAGTTGGGGGAATCACATGAGTTGTTAATTCTAATTGTTCTTCCATGTTTCCTAGATTCTTGCTTTTTCACGTGTGGACCATATGCGAGGGTGCGAGTGAGCCATACTTGCTCCCTTTTATTCACCATCTCTTGATCTCCCCCATCCCCCTTGTTAATTTTTCACTTCTTTCCTTCTCGCTCTGGTTTGACCCTCCCCTTCCACCTTATCCTTCCCCTCAGGGCCCACCCCAAACCACCTTTCGATTTGACGAAGGCGACCCTGACATCTTCTCCTCTACTCTACGCAAGATGTTCCCATCAGAAACCCAGTTCTCCTTGCTTGATTTTTCTTGCACTAAATACATTCGTCTTTCATCTACCATTTGGAAAGCAACACTCAAATCCTTCCCTCACTCCATTCATTCCACTTTCACCTCCCGAAAAGTTGGATCTTTCCCCATGAACAAATGGTACGATGAATAATGTAAGGCTCTACATCGAGAACTTCAATATGATCACCCAATCTCAACCCTTCTACCCTGACATCAAAGCTTCTTACCATCATCTCCTTCATCGCAAGAAACAACTCTTTGTCTCTTATAGAAGACGGGAAATTTCTACTCTCCTTGCCCACTCCCTTAAACAATTCTGGCATACCATCCTTCGTCGATTCTTCCCTCTTCCATCTGGCCTCAACCCTACATCCATGTTCTCTCACACTTCCAACCTTTATGATATTCTGGGGTAGGGAAAAAGATATTAGAGAGGCCATTTTGGTGATGAACAATAGCAAAGCAGCCAATGAGAAAGGCTACCAAGCAGAGTTCTTTAAATAAGGTTTATGCGCTTTGGTTACTCACTTGGTTGATCTCTTCAACCATGACATCCATGAAGGTTTTCCACCGGCATGGTATCACCACATCATCCATCTGATCCACAAATCAGGCTCCAGCTCAAATCCTAATAACTATAGAATGATCATGGTGGGCCACACGTTCTCGAAGTTTATGTTATTGTTTTACATAGGAAGCTCTCTAGTGACCTTGAGCAAAGACAACTTAGAGCTAGGGGATAGGTAGATTTTCGACCAACTCATCAAACCATTGACCAGAAATTCAATTTGAACAAGAAATTAGTAAATTCCTGAGTAGTGAAATGTAGCAAGAAAACAATTTTTTTTTAAAGTCAAATGTTTGAACTTTAAAGCCTCCAAAACTTTTGTGATTTAATATAATTATAATTTTTTTGCGATTTAATATAATTAGTTTAATTATGGAATTTTTTTGTTTTAATAAATTAATTTAATTTGTGATTTAATATAATTAATTTAGTAACTTAATTTTTGTGATCCGAGAATATTTTTTGGATTAGTCAACCTTTCGAACTTACCAATCAGGTTCATCTTCAGGACTAAGGTGAAAAAATAGATCAATTAGTGTGAATAAAGAGTAAGGAGTGACAGGATGCATCAAGTTCTAGAATTAGTCCATTATGAAAATAATATTATTTAATAAAAACTAACTTTAATGACAAGTTTTTATCAAGAGATTATAACTAATAAAGTGAATGGTAAAAGATATTAAGATAATTTATATTTAATATTTATATTAATTATATAACATCTTCATTGAAAAGGTAAGTTTAGTCAAAGAAATTATGAAAAGGAATAATTAAAATAATATTATTATTAAGTTAAAAGATATATATATATATAATATATATATATATATATATATATATATATATATATATATATAATACTATTAATAATATTATTTTAATAATTGTTTCTAAATTATTCCTTTTAATAATTTCCTTTCACTAAACTTTATTTTTTAATAAATGACCACTGATGTTAATAATTTAATATTAACTAATATAAATTATCTCAATATCTCTTACCATTGAATTTATTAGTTATAATCTCTTGACTAAAAACTAGCCATTAACGTTAGTTTTTGTTAAATAATATTATTTTCATAATATTGAATTCTGGAATTTGATGCATCATCTTACTATTTACTCATATTGACTTATTTGTTTTTTCACCTTCGTTCTAAAGATGAACCTCATTTGTAGGTTCGAAACATTGACCATAAAATTATTTGATGTGATTAATTCGAAAGATAGTCTCATACATAATTAGTTTAATTAATAAATTAGTTATGTGGTTTAATATAATTAATAAAATTTAACATAGCATCTTTTTGTTTGAAATTTTACTTCATATTAATCAATTATTTCGTTTTACATTTACCTTGTATAAGAGAATTACATATGAGAAGAGAAAGCTATATAATTACATTGGGCTAAAGTTTAACAATAGCAGTTCATCAAATTCAATGGAATGTCTGGAGCTTCTTGTATCAAGATGGAATGTTGTTCTTTTCTTTCATCACTTTGTTAATGCACTCTCGTAGTTTGACCAAATATTTATTGAACTTCTTCATATCTTAGTCATTTTTCACCTCAAGCTTATTCATTGATCTACTCAAAATGGATCCCCCATTTCTAGGAATTATTTTTTGCACTTCTCAACATTTCTTGTAACTATGAAAGAGGAATTACGTACCACTAACCACTTTGATTTCCTTGTCACTCAATATTTAATTTATCCCTATAGCTAATAGGTTTAGGACTTTCTTCCTTTCTAAAATGTCAATATTTTCTTACTTATGATGTTGTGGGTACCTTTTTATTGCATTGTATGCTATAAAAATAGAGGTGTGAAACTTGTGCGATCCTAAGCCTACATAATTCGTTCTCACGTGGAAAATTTTTAGGTGCATGGGACATCCTTTTGCTACACCATCTACTGATCCACACAGTAAATCTTCTTCATGACTTCAAAGTGAGAAGGATGGAAAAATGCACAAAAAGATCTGGAATTGACATTGAAGTTGGTATCATGCTTCGAAGTGAACCTACCAAATAACATCATCACATTAACTTTTCATTCAATAGGATTCAAGTGGCAAGTATTAAAATTTTAGATTTCAATCATGGAAATGAATTTTCATCATTGCTCTCGATTCAGAGATCGGTGAGTGTGAATTGACATTGGGATGGGGCTCCTTTATCTCTCTAGGGTCTAGTGTCTTTTATTTACTATTATGTAGTGGTTGGAGCTTGGTCCCCTCCATTGCTTAGTCTAGTTCTTAAATAAGGATTATGAGCATTTTGGTTTCACTTTTGGGATCATCGAAGGAAAATAAGGAAAACGCATGTTGTCTCCCTCTCCATCCACTTGACCTAGCATCACTCCGAGTTGTTTAGGAATTTTCAAGTAGTTAGGCCTAGGGTGTGAATGAAAATTCATCACCTGACAATGTTTTGTAGTTAATCCTTAACCTCCCAGGAAATATACCAATAGGTATTTTTAGAAGTAGGAGACATAGGAAGTTATGAGGTGGATTGGATCATCTCCATGAACAGGCATTCCCATAATCTAGGCGTAAACAACAACTTGAAATTAAGTGAAGAACTTTGGAACCCTCTTATGGAAGGAGGACTCCTAGGAAATTGTGGCCTCATTAAGTGTTTAAGAATCACTTTTGTGGTCAGTTTCAGCCTAAGGTGGTGCTTTATTTTCCCTTTGGCACTCATGATTCTCAGAAATAGAACTCAAGTGCATCGTGTAGTGGCATATTATTAAGAAAAGGGATGCATTTGGGCTCAAGTGAGAGATGAAATCTCAACTATTAGCTACAGAGAGCTCACTCCCCAACCAGTTCAAGAGGAAATCACTTAGGTATAGAGTAAACTTGCTAACAAGAGATGCACCCTCACAAATAGAAGTGTTGACAAAAGTAACAGATTAGGTTCTAGGTGTAGGGCATGCTAGATGTTGTTATAACTAATAAAAGTATACGGTGAACAATTATTGGAATCTAAATTTCCTTCTTGGAAAAGTCCTTATGGATAGAAACCAAATTAAGGAGGACATTCTTCTTACTTTATATCAGATGCAACAACACATGATAGCAATGGATCGAAGGTTGGGTCATCTTGAGGAGTGCATAGGCATACCACTTGAACCATATTTCTCTCCAGGTAGCAACAAGGAGCCCATTCTAGTTGAAGTCTTTGATTCAGATAAATCAATCTAAATTTCATTTAATTTATTTGTTTTCAAATACTTTATGGTTATGTTATGTAATGTTTAGTTTTAAAATGGCATAGAAAGCCCAACAATTACCCATAACATTTTGATTTCAAGAACTCTAGTTAGTGCCTTATATTTTGAAATTACTAAATAGTTAAAGTTATGTATCTGATATGGTCTCCTCAATGGAAAACTTTAGACAATTAGTTTGTAAACCTATGATTCAAGGAAATGGAAAATTCTTATCTTTACATACAAAGAAAAAAAAAAGTGGAGGTTAAAACAAGGGTTATGTGGTTGGCTTAAGGGGATTAGAACACCAAGTTGTTTCATAATTTTTCTAAAATCAAGAAAATGAGTAGTACCATTTGGGAATTGCTAAAGTACAATGAGAATAAGCCTTAATATTTCAAAGAAAAATATCAATGAGGGTATTGTACTTTAAGTAGTTGTGAAAATATTTCGATGGCAAAATTTAGTTTGGATAATTAAAGTTGTAAATCATTTCCTCCATTTTGTTGATCAAGAATTGAATGAACACATGTATGATGGAGTTTCTAGAGAAGATTTATAATAAGTCATTTTCTCATTTGAAAAGGATAAGTGTCCTAGTTGGAATGGTTGGTCAACTAATTTTTGTCAAGGAATATATGATTGGTTAAAGGAAATATTAGTTTTTGTTAGAGAACCAGTGAACTCTGGAGAAATATTTGGGGATTTAAATGTTATTTTTGGTCACTAAACACAAATAAAGATAACCCAGATTAATTCAAGGAATGTATACTTATATCTCTTTTCAAGTATATATATATAACATCATTTCAAAGGTGATTACAGGGAGATTGAAGTGAATATTATCTTAAGCCATATATTTGGAACAATTTAGTTTTAGATGATAGATCTTTGTGACATTATTGAAGTTGCTCAAGAAGGATTGCACTACAAAAATCTTAAGAATATTTATTGAAGAGTAATCAAATTGGACCTATCAAAGTCATATGATGGAGTTAATTGGTTATTTTTAATATGTCAATAAGGCTTGCACACTGTAAATTCTAATAAGATTTTTCTGATATGGATCAAATGGGACCTATCAAAGACATAGGAGGGGGTTAGCTTGTCATTAGCAAGATTTGTGCTCATCCACAGAGGTTTTTAATCCCGTCTATAATTGGAATGAAGTTTTTGTACCCTCATCATATTTCTTTATATTTATAAATGGTTCTAATTTATGTTTCTTTAATCCTTCTAGAGGACTCAGAGAAAGGTGTTCATTGTCCTCCTTACTCTTTATAGTTGTTATAGAAGTTTTGATTTTTATTATGAGTTATTTGAAGTAAATTGTAGTCTAAACGATATTAAGATTGGGAGGGAGATGCGATCAAATCAATTTTTGTTTATGGATGTTTTTATGTTATTTAAAGTTGGTTTAATATGACAAGTACAGATTCTATGGGGACCATTGGATCTATAGATTATGGAAACATGTATGGAAATAAATTATAAAAATCTATCCATTTCCTTTAATGACATGATTGAGACGAAAATAAATGATGTTATTCAAGTATTTCCCTTTGAAGTTGATGAAATTAACAAATGTCTAAAGTACTTGGGGTTCATTCTTAATGCAAATGATTATGGTGTGTTTGTCTTTTTTCCTTTTGTTATATTTGTCAATGGAGCATCATATAATTTCTTTATAGGCACAAGAGTGCTTAGACATGGTTTCGCTTTGTCTCCTTACTTGTTTTCATTAGTCATTTGGGGAATTAGGAGATCAATAGAGAAGACTTACCAATTCGAAGGTTCCATTTCGTGAAGAATATTGTTTAGATTACCATAAGAATTTGCCCATTGAATTTTGAATTATGTTTTTGGAGTGGAACTTGTAGCTCTCCATCCACTTTTCCTAACCAAATAAAAATGACCTCCTTTCTCAAAACATGCAAAAAAATTTCATCAATACACACAATGTATTTTCCAATTTTGAGAAAAATAAATGAATTTTTTGGGAGGTGAACTAAAACCTTAAAATTAAAATTAAGTTGAGTTGTTAATATGTGAAATTAGAGTTGAGATACTTCATAACAAGCTATATCTTCCATTAATAATGTGTCTCAACTGAATATTGGTAGTGGAAATATATTTCTAAACCTTTATTATAATATTGGTTGAGATGGGGCTTTGTAGAATGATAGTTGGCTTATGGAGTAATGAACTTCATTATACACCTCAACTTTCAAATAGATTATGTATCAATTATTTATTCATCTTTGAGTGTGAACCCTTCATAGTATAGATGATGCAAGAGCATCTTACCTCCAAGTCAAAACACATTTGACTTGGCCTAAGGGGTCTTTCATCTACCAAAGAAGTTGGTTCCCTAAAGTTTGATTAAATGAATTTTCGTATGTTTTCTTATAATTCTAGAAGAGTTGTATATGCGTGAGATGTAATTAAATATACTCTTTTAGTAGATCTCAAGGATTCTTGAGTAAGTTAGAGAGATCTTAGGACAAGTTAGATCTCTAGAGAGATATGTGGTAGCGTTTTATTGAGGATTTTGTGGATTTGAACCAAATTATGGTTTCAAAATCTTGTGTATAATTATGTAAGCCAAAAGATAGAGTAAGGTGTGAATAAGAGGTGTCAAGAGGCAATGAGAGGATTGGCAGAGTGAGGATGAGTATGGCCAAGGCCAATTTAGAGGTCAATTATATGTAAATCAGGCACAAAGCCCTTATATGTAATTATTTGTACAATCAATATGTTAATGGGATAAAAACACTTTGTTTCAAGTGTTCTGAAATTTTGATTAACCAAGGCTCTATTCATTTTTTGTAAATTCCTTCTCTTTATGTGAATTTATCCTTGAAAATCATATTTAATCAAGTGTGATTCATACAAGCCATAGTTAATCTCAGGAGAGATCACATGTGGAAAGAATCCATAAGCAGTATACATGATGGTTGCAGGACAATTAATCAAGTGCTTAGAGAAGAAACACAGGAACTAAATGTTGAAGGTTTAGAACCTTTGAATAGAATCAAAGCCTTCCTCTTACAGTTGGATTGATAAGGTGATTGATCCTTGATCAAACAAATGTAATCAATTGTCAAAAAATGTGATCAATGATCCAAAAGAGGTGTTGTGTATGCATCAAAGTGTTGAAGCCTATGAAAAATCAATAAACCCAACACAGGTGGTTGAGACTTAGTTATTTGGAGTCTGTGTGGTCTTGTTAATAAATAAATATTGGTTGAAAAAAACTAGTTCACATCAAGGGATTGTCATGCTAAAATTCAAAGTAAAAGAAGAGGTGAAAGGCCCAGACCAGAAATTTATCATCAAGGCAAAAATTTAAAAATTGAGATAGACTTTTGGTGTGTGGTAAATGATGGGAATATTTTCCTCTCCTAAAGCATATTAACTTTGAAATTTTCAAAAGAAGGCACAAGGGACTGCATTCCAAAATTTCGGGGTTCCGATTAGCTAATAATGAAAGGTTTGGCATTAAACATTGAAGAATATCTTGTCTTAGAGATTTTCAAAGGTGAAAAGTGGTAATTGGGTACAAAAAAATTGGGGTATGGATCCAAGATTATAGTAATAGGTTGTGGTCATGAAGTGATATTTAACCATCGAAAATGAGCCATGTCAAGAAAAGGGGGGTTACTACATAAGGTTTGGGAGCCATGTCAAATAATTGCCTTTACATTATAAAAAAGGCTTCCTCACTTGTACTCTTTTATGTATATGAGCATTGGGGTCAAGGTTAGACTAGTTGCACACATATATACATGTGATCTTGAATTTGGTGGTTTTTAAAAAAGGGACTCCTCCCATCCCCCTTAGCATTCCCCTTTGGCATATTATATGTATGTATGGTTTTGGATCCAGTGGTTTTATAAAGGATTTGTTTTTCCTTGGATCTATTTATTATTAGCATGTGCCCTCTTGAAATTTATAGAGGGAAGTCGTTCCGTAGTCATGATTGGGGTGTCGTTATATATCTATCTATCTATATGTGTGTGGATTTTTAAACGAGATAGCTTTGAAGGAAGCGCCTATCTGACCAATGAATTTGGGTTTTTTATAAAACAGAGAAATGTTGGTCAACATCTCTATATTTGCACCAATAGACTATGCTCATATTATTTTTGCTACCATCCTCTTATCAAATCATATCAATTCCCTTATGGTCTTAAGGGGAAGATAGCACCATGGGGTGTGTTGAATCATTATGATGCATATGCAAATAAATACATGTCAAAATAGGTTTGGATAGGAGACGCATATGAAAAGGAAATATTTTTCATGTAGGCCATGAGAAGAGGCTGTTGAATCTATTCATCTAGGTGAGTTATTTCTTATACTTATTGGAGACATACATAACATTTTGTGTTTATGTCATGGGTTTGCATCATATATAAATGATGTGGTAGTGGAGTGTATTTATTCCATTTTGTTTCTCAAATTAAATTAATATTGATCATCTATTCCTTTTGGTGATATGTGTAAGATCTACTAAAAACAAAAACATGTGTCATGGTTAAGAGACAAAGCACTGAGATTTCTAGCAATTTTAATGATTGAATGACAAGTTGTCCTTTGTTCAATGTAGAATGATCAAGTCAAATAATATACTTTCTAGGTAAGATCCTAGATATTGCTAATTAATATCAAATTTGAGTGAGCTCCATCTTTTTTATTTTACATGTTTAAATCTAAACAAACGAACATGCACATGTAACTCAAGCAAAAAATAAGAGGAGGATTGGGATGAAGCATAAATTATGTTAGATAATAATATGCAATTAATGGCTTGGAGATCTATTGAATATTGAATATTCCTCTATTGAAGTTTTTCAAGAATCCTATTGTTCAAATATTCCAATTTATCATGTAATTTTGTATCCTTAAGCATTAAAAATTGTTGATGTAAAAATCTAGTGAAAATAAATTATGGTGTGTGAAGATGAAAACATTATTTCAATATGCTTAGGAAAAGTAGCTATAACTATGGTGAAATTGTATAACAATGTCAACTAGTCCACTATATAGTTTTTAGATTATAGTGTTTGAATCCAACATTATACCACATGTTGTTTTATTTGCATACAGGTGGTTGCAAGAGCACATGATCAATAATCGAAATTAATATTGCCGAATTTTTCTCTACATCAAGAGAACTTCACAGTGCTCATAGATTTTGTTAATGAATTTGCAACATTATTTAAAATATCCACCTTCTCCAATGACATTTTCTTTTCCTTGGTTGTATCTCTCACAAAGTGATACTCAACAACAACATGCTTTGTCTTAGAATGATAAGGTGTGTTCTTTGCTAGAAAGCTTTCACTCTGACTATTGTAATCTATCCTTACATTTTTTTGTACCAAATTAATACCTAAGAAATTAACTATAACCATACTACTTCCTTGCTTGAATGAGTGGTTCCCATGTATTCAACCTATGTAGTTGATAGTGCCACTAGAAACTTTATCTTGCTTGTAACACCCTCCTCCCATATTTACCTAAGTTAACTGGTCCACTAGGGTAAACATGTGATGAGAGGCTACTATGATGTGATTAAAATCCCCATGTACAGTTAAGGAAGTGGAAATGACAAGACTAAACCAAACTAACCTTCCACACATGCTACAAAACCTTTAGGAGCCAACTAAACCTTCTAGGTGACCAACCCCTGAGGCAACTTGACATTTTATTGATATGGACCCTCAACCACTCCCATGAAAAGCCATGCATGCGACTGAAGCCTTCCATTCTCTCCCACAAGAACGAATGCCAATTAATGGGAATTTTTTCAAGCATTTATGAGCCAATGACCCTAGATTCTGAGCCACTTTTTCAGGACTAGGTCTCAGGCCACTACCCAAAACTTCATGAAACCTTCAGAAATGATAAAAAACCATGGAACAAAATTACTAATGAAATCACTAGTACCAGTACTTGGTCTGACCCCTACTAGCCATGACAGGCATTTCGTCAAACATGTCACAAATTTGTAATCTACAGGTCATAACAAAAAATCTAACCATAGGGGTCTCATACTTATCTGAGATTAGGAAAGTTGCATTGATGCATTATCACAATAGTTGCATTATCATCTATTAGGTCATATATTCATTGTTTATTCAATTGCTAATCAAAATATGTCGAGAGCCATACATCAAGTCTGTCATAAACATGCTCATAACTAGCATATAACCAACAACAATAACAAGGATATAACAACCATAAAAAATGTGTATGAACTAGTACATTTACACATGAAATACCAAGGAGAATGAGCTCTTATTAATGAATGCATAAGCCAATAAAGTTTGGGACTTCCGCAAACCACCTGACCATAGATTGGCTAAACCAAATCTTTCTTTCAGCTAATTACCCCCATGCCATATTCTAAGAATGAATGTGGGAATTACAAAAAAATCAACTAGGGCTTCCCGAGGCCAAACCACATCAACCCTCATCAATAGAATCAGGCTTTACCGCAATCCCCACCATATCGCTAGGCCCTAAACAAGCATGGATACCTATGAGTCTCTCCACCTACACTGTGAGGAATTTGTCCATCTCAACCTCTCAGATTTACTGTGTACCCCACCATTACCGATTAAGGGATTCCTAGGCCTACAAGGTCTCCACCCTTTGGGCTTTACCTTGTATCCCACCATTACTGATCAAGGTATTTCTAGGCCCAATAAAGGGTATTCACCATAGATCTCTACCATGTATCCCACCATTCATCGATCGAGGATTCCTAGGCTCAATCAAGGTGTTCACATCCATACTTTCCCGTGTATCCAATATCGGGATTCCTAGGCCTTGTGAATAATCCTGAGACAACCCCACTCAGCTTCGGGTCCATCCGAAAATATAGCTCAACCAAATAAAAGATAACCAAATCACACCTTGGTTATCTGAAAATGGTAAGGCAAGGATGAAAAACATTGTCACACTTGGAAAAACCCATGCCAATGACAGCAAGAGAACCAAGAACATACATGCATAACCATGCCTATCAAAACTAGTAAGGAAATCAAACACGCAAATCAATACATGCAAGGAGTTCTATTGTAGCCACTTGATCCTCCTCTCCCTTGCTTGATCTTTTCATCCTCTTTGGCTTATTTGATTTCCTTGATGCAAATTTGAAGTGCTCCAAGAAAAATCTAAGTGTCCAAGAGTGAGAGAGAGAATAGAGAGAGATCTCCAAAACTAAATTGACAAAATGTCTATGAATTGATCCTTAGGAGCCTTTTTATCTATGAGGCCTCTATTTTCTTTAGTTTCCATTATTTTCCTTCATTTTCTTTCTCACATGCAACTTGTGACCTTTCACCTTCCTTTTCTCCTAAGTTCCATTATTTTCATAAATAAATGCTAATTAATGGCTCTTGCCTTTCAAAAAACTTAGCCAATTTCCTTTAGCTATAATAATAAAAATGAACACCTGCTAGGATGTTTTCCCCAACATTCACCTTAGAATACATGTCCCATGACCTTGGTCTCATTTTCCCTTTATTAACTTTATTATGTCGATTTTTGACTAGGGCTATTACAGAACCCTATCCCTTGAGGGAACACTATCCTCAGTGTTCAATGACACCTATAAACCAGCAAACCGCTGAAAGCCAAAACATGCTTCCCATGGAGCTTTATAACACAGCTCGTTATGGTATTTACAACAACAAACACATATACTGATGCACATTTTCTTCAACCAACAAATAACCATATTGTATATGGAGCTTTATAAATCCATCTCATTCCAATATTTACAATAATATACACATACATGCATATGGACATTTTCCCAACCAACAAATAAAAGGATACAATGTCTGCATCTGCAACAAGAGAATCCAGAAGCTCACACCTCCACCCTCAAATTAATACCAGGATTCACCTCCTTCCTAGGAAGTTGAGAATCCACTGCCAAAGTCAAAGCTGCATCCAATGTCGAGTGCCACAATCCTGCACCATTTTTCCTCTCAGTAAATAGTTACTGCCTCATTGTTTTAGGGTACACTCCCATTGTGCATATCATTCCATCTAGCAATGCTAACGAACAAAAAAATTCCATCCCCTAACCTTCCCTTCTCTTCTACACAGCCCCTTGGGAAATACAGTGTAATGTTCCAAACTTACATAAACAATGATATGTAAAGAAAAAATGATTTTTAACACCAGAAAAATTAAACAATCAACAAATACTCAATATAATCCAAAAATGAGAACTAGTTGAGCCATTTTATTAATGAAATGGAGCAAGTAAAGTAGTATGGAAAATTTACCTAGCCTTTCCTCAAGGGAAATATTGAAAAAACCAGGGTGATAAGAAATAATATCAAATATGGAAAATGACTACTCCTTTAATGCTCTGCATTGTCTCCCAAAAACTACACTACTAGTTGGAAAGGAAATGCAAGAAATCCTATCTCCGGTGTTCAAAAAATGTTGAAACTTTAGCCCCATGCCGGCTTGGCCAAAACCAACAAAAACCCAGAAATAGTTTGGCCTGAGTCCAACCTCCCAAACTTGGCCTCCAATATGCAATACGCCCTCCAACTTCTCAAGAAATAATGCTCCAAAATGAAGAAATATCCTCTCCAAATGTCTCCCTTAATCTCCCTGGTAAAGTTCATCCTCAAAGAATGATATTCTACCCACCACGTGAGCACCAAGTGTTTCCTCTGCGCTACTCCAGTTAGTGTGAAACTCACCCTTCAAAGTAAGACACTCCTCCAACTCCCAAACTCTCCAAAATGACAATAATCCTCCTATGCCTCCTCTCCGGAAAATATCTCACCCAAACTCCACTGCAAGACTCCACAAGTAAACTTGGCCTCCTCTTCATTGCATCCTCCAGTAATATACAACACTTGGAGATGAATGCAACTAAAGGAAATCACAATGAGATCCTCCTCTTGAAGAAATAAAGAAAAACCTTCCTAGGGTGGCACTTGAATTCCCTCAAAGAAAGGTGAGCTCTTCGCTTGAAGAAATCATGTTGGAAAACAAGTTACTCGGCTAAGCAACTCCATCAACCAAACAGAAATTGATATGCCAAAAGATGAATAAGATGAGCAGAGTTGTCTTCCTTATATAGATTTCATGGATAACTTTTCCCTCCAATTCTTCCTCCATCATGGGCCCTCGCTTAACTACCTCCATTCAAAACTTAACCACCTCCATGCAAATCAAGCTAGGGAGTGTGTATTTCCCTAGTGTGGGTGGCCCCCATCTATAACTTAACCACAACAAAAATAACTTTTCCCAAGTCTAATATCCTAATAAAGATAAATGGGACTCACTAGCTCCAAAATTGGCCCCATGATATAAAAATTAATCTTGTTCCAAAATAATTTAGGAAGAGACATGACAGTCCTCCCCTCCCAAATGTTACTTATCCCTAAGAAAATTCAATGTTGGATGCTCAATTATGTGCTCCCCTTCCCAAGTAGAACCCTCATCTAGTAAAATATTCCAACGCACCAAATACTCTCTGATGACCCAACTTCTGAGCTTCTTCTCCCTAGTCTCCAAGATGACCTCTGGCTCTAAAATCAAATGCCCGTCATCATCAAGTGGAGGCAACTCCTCAACTGTTGTCACATGTTGACCCAACACCCTCTTGAGGCATGACACATGGAAAATGTTATGGATCATGCTCCCTGGTGGTAGCTCCAACTCGTAAGCCACCTCTCCAACCCTCCTGATCAGTATGTAAGGCCCAAAGAATCTCGACTGCAGCTTCTTGACCCCCTTCTTCTTTAGTGTAGACTTATGGTAAGGTTGCAACGAAAGGTAGACCAAGTCCCCCTCCTCGAAGTGCCTCTCTAATTGATGTCAGTTAGCATACATATTCTTCTAGTTTTGGGTTGTCTGTAAGTTATCCTTAAGAGCCTTGAGGATATACTGCCTCTCTAGGATCCAATCCTTGGCTTTTCAGGCCCTGATGTCTCCAAAAATAATTTTAGCAAAAGAAAAAGCAGCATAACCATATAAAGCACGGTTAGGAGTCATACCAATGGACATGTGATGGGAAATGTTGTAACAATACTCTCCCAGATGCAACCATTGAATCCAAGCCCTCTTCTGCCCTATCACATATTTCCTGAGATAGCCCTCTAACCACTAGTTCACCATCTCTATCTGGCCATCAGTTTGTGGATGATAACTGGTGCCCAAGGTGAGCTCGATGCCGAATAGCCTAAAAAGCTCTGGCCAAAATCCCCCCATGAATCGGTTATCTCATTCACTAACTATAGTCTTAAGGAGTCTGTGTAGACGAAAGACCTCCCTGAAGAACAACTCTACCACTTGTGAGGCTGAATATCATGTCGGTATGGCAAAGAAGTGTGCAAACTTGGTTATTCATTCGAGCACCACAAAAATACAATACTTCCCTTGCACCGAGGGAAGTTTGGGGATGAAATCCATACAGATGCTCTCCCATTTCCCCTCAGGGATGGGAAGAGGCTGCAACAATCTTGTTGGATGAGTCAACTCTCCTTTATTCCTCTAGAAATCTTCGCACTCCTACACATCCCTCAACACATCTCTTTTTAGGCCCTTCCAAGTGAAGTGTTCTCTCACTGCCATATAAGTATTCCTAAACCCCTGGTGCCTAGGCAAAGGAGAATCATGAGTTTCTCGAAGGACACGCTCCCTTAACTTGGATCCTGAAACCAAAAATGTGTGCCCCTTATAATAAATAACCTCATACATCACCCTGTAGCACTCATCTTCATAGATTTCCTCCAAGATCTCACACACCAATTGATCCTTGGAGTACTCTACCAATAACTGAGCCTTCCAATCATGACAAATGCTCATGTGTGAAAGCTCAACTAGTCTCCTGGAAAGTGCATCCGCTGCCACATTGTGCTTCCCTCACACATACTCAATATCAAAATCGTAGGTCTACACCTTGCTAACCCACCTCTGATGTCTATCATTGAGGCCTTGTTGCCCCATGAAATGGCGAAGACTGTTGTGATCCATCTTCACCCAAAATCAGTTCCCCACCAAGTACTGTCTTAACTTGGCCAATGCATGCATTATGGCCAACCTCTCCTTTTCATAAATGGAATACGACATCTCATGAGGTAGAATCTTTTGACTCTCGAAAGAAATGGGGTTCCCTCCCTAGGACAAGGCATCCCCAGTCCCCACACCTAATGCATCACACTCCAATATGAAAGGTTGAGTAAAATATGGAAGTGTTAATACTAGCAAACAACTCATCACCTCCTTGAGGGGATCAAATGTTTCCTGAGCTCCCTTTGTCCATGCAAAATCCCCCTTCTTAGTTAGATCAGTAAGGAGTGTTGCCAACTATGAGAAGCCCTTCATGAACTTCTGAAAATAGGTACATATGCCAAAAAATCCTCTCAACAATGTCACATCTCGGGGCTCTATCCAATCCTGAATGGCGTGAATATTCTTCCTGTTCACTTTGACCCCATCTGCACCTATGATGCATCCCAAATAAATCATCTATGTTAGCCCAAACTCACACTTGGACATCTTATCATAGAAGTGTTTCTCCTCAAATATACGCAACACTCTCTCTAAGTGTTGTAGGTTCTCCTACCATGTCCTGATGTAGATCAAGATGTCATCAAAGAATACTAGTACAATCCTCCTCAACTAGCCTTTGAACACATGGTTCATGCACAACTAAAAATTAGCTGGCACATTGGCCAACTCAAAAGGCATGCATGACTAGGAACTCAAAATGCCCATAATGACATTTGAAAGTTGTCTTCGGGATGTCCTGCTCTCTCACCCGAATATGATGATACCCTGATCGCAAATCTATCTTAGAGAAGTACTTGGATCCTCTAATCTCGTCCATCAACTCATCAATGTGTGGAATGGGATACCTATTCTTCAACGCCTTCTTGTTGAGGGCCTTGTAGTCAATACACATGTGGAGAGTCTTGTCCTTATTCTTCACCAACAAAACTGAAGAAGAAAATGGACTGGAACTCAGTCTGATGTGACCCAACGCCAATAACGCCCTTATGCCCCTCTCAATCTCATCCTTATAGGACTTAGGATGCATATAGGGTGTAGTAATCATTGCTTTCACACCAAGCTCCAGCTCTATAGTGTGCTCGAATCCCCTACCAGGTGGTTATCTCTGTGATATATCTCCAAATAATTTCGTACCTATATCTAGTACTTCATGTATGTTTGCATGTAGTCATGGTCTTCCCCTCGGCCTATAAAATCCTTAGCTCTACTACCCGTGCTATGTCTCCATGCCTCAAATCAACCTCCATCCTATGGGCCGAAACTATCTGAGGGGGGTACGAATGCATGCCCAGAAGAACCACCGACTTGCCATCCAATCCATCAAACTCCATCACAAGCTACTTCCAATTGATGGTAACTCGTCCAAGGGAATACAAACATTGGAAACCTAGAACCACATTGGTGTCTGGTACATCCACCACAAAAAAGTTGTATGTCCTTGAATAGTTACCCATAGTCACCATCAAAGCAGGAACACATCGAGTGCACTGCATAATCCTATCTCCTACTATTAGGACTAAAAACCCCTCAAAATTTGCAATGGTGATGCCCCTCCTCTAGACCATATAAGCATCAATAAAATTGTGTGTGGCCCCATTGTCTACTAAAACTGAGACATGTTTCCCCTGCACCATACCTCTAATCCTCATGGTTAAAAATTTGGGAATCCCGCACAAAGAAGCTAGGACCTCCCCGACTGGTGTGAAAAATGCTCCTCCCTGTGGTGGTGGTGGTGGTACCCTCCCTTTTGGATCCTTGTTGTCTCCTCCACCAAACTCCAACTCCTCAACATCCTCCTGATAATTATCTAAGAAGACCTTGATGTAATGGGTCTTTCCCCCTATGCACCGATGACCAGGTGCCCAAGGCTCTCGACATGTAAAACACAACTTCCTCCTCCTGAGGTCTCTCCTGGTCTCATCATCGAACTGACCTCACCCTTGAGCTGCTCTCCACATTTTGGGTGCTCTAGTGTCACTTTTGTTCTGAGGGTAGGGAGTGCATGAAGGAAATGGTGCTTGGGTCTTCGAAATATCACCATGCAAATCTCGAGTGCAAGATACCACCTCCAGAAGAGTAGATGGTTTTCGTGACTTCACCAGTCCCCGAAATGGCTCTTTCAACCCCTCTACGAATGTGTATACTCTCCTCGCATCTAAAAAATCAAATATGATGACTGAGGCCCTCAAGAACTTTGAGATTTAATGCTCTAGATGTCCTATCTATCTGAGTTGGTTCAACTCCCTGAAGTGAGCCTCTGGATTCCTCCTATCAAAGCGCTCCACTACTCTCCATGTGAATTCCTCATTAGAGGTCACATTGGTAGGCCTGAGAGTGGAAAAACCATGAAACCACCAATTATGTGCCTCCCCCTCTAGGAGCAATGTGGCCATCTTGATGGCCTTTACCTCTATCATCAGGTTTAGCTGGAATTATGTGTCCAACTTCTCTACCGAAGCATGTGCTATGCACTTGGTAGTGCCATCATATGTAGGAAAATACCTTTTCCCAATAGAATGGTGTAGCTCATAGTTTTTCATTCCATAGTCCTCCCCCCTCTCATTTTGTTTGATCTTGCAAAAGTCTCTATAGGTTAGAGCCTCTCTGAAGTTTTCCCCCATGGACTTCCACTCCCAAAAATGCTACCCCATTAATGATGGATCCTCTCCTCCATCAGTATCACCCTGTGCCAAAGGTATAGAATAGGGTAAAGTAGCCCGAGTTGGCTCACTCGAGGATGTTCATTGTGTAGTATGTGAAAGGTGATCGAACTATTGAGATTCCCCTGAATTCTCTCAAACTACAAACTCTTGGTAAGTGCTCTGATCTCGGTTCTGCATCTTGATCTCATCCAGCATTTATTTCTGCCCTTTTTCCAAATCACTCAAAGCCTTCAAAAGACTATCAAAGGTCATCTCCTCCTTACTCTTGGCCTCACCAATATCTTCTGCTACCAAAGTCTTCCCACGATCCTCCATGTCTAGAGTAATCTCCAACTCCCTCTCCCTGCTCTGTTACCTCTACCTCCTCTAAGTGATATTCTGCTAGTATCTCCTTATTGCAGGTTCATGGATTGATTCAGAAGGAGAAAATCATTGTGTCTATAAATCCCACTTGCAAGCAAAATCTCATAAATGTCAACTTGGCAAAAAAATTGTAAATTCCAGCAAAACACATTGAAAACACACAAGTGGATGATGAAGATGTTCAAGTGTACAAGGATTTGAAGAATTCTAGGGATAAGTATGTGTTGCATGGTGATTTTTATACTTTAGAGATGGATAATATGGATGTTGTTTTGGGATATTCTTAGATGGAATCAGTGGGTACTATCAATATTAATGTGCAGAAGAAATTCTTGAAGCTCTGGTATAAAAAGAAGAAAATTACATTACAGGATATTTCCATCAATAAACAGGTAGAATACAGGAAGGCTGAAGCAGAAGATGTTCCAGGGTCTGACATATTAGATGATGAGCCAGTGATGATCGACAACCAAACACAAACAGAGGCTGAAGCAGAAAAGGTTACAGGTGCTGATACATCAGAGGAGGGCTTAGTGGTTGAAGTAATATTGAAAGATAAGACACCACAGCAGGCACCACAACATGCACCAGATAACAATCAGGCTCCAGTAAGGAGTGAATTAAAGAAAAAGACACAGTGGGTTAAAACTTCAACATATCATCACCCACATCACCCTGCAAGACAACAACCATCAAGATGGCAACCAATTAGCCACAAGGACAACAACCCCTACAGGACAGATAGAGAGGAGCGAAGATCCACCTACTACACATCAACACAGAAGAGCTACCACGGTCAACTTCCATCTCAAGCGAGCGAGGCACCAGCGAGATCAAGGGTTTACCTTTCTCTTGGATGGCTAGATGCACGTGCATGGCACCAGTGGACTACTCTTTTGAGTAGATCTTATTATTTGTGTTCTTCCCATGTTTCGGGGATGAAACATGCTAAGGGGGTTGGAATGTTATATACCTGGGGGGATAATATGGGGTACAAAGGGAGGTACCCAAGGTAATAATGTAATAATGGGATGGGCTATAGTAATAAATAAGGTGGTTAACCCATATCATTTAAGGGACCACAAGTAGTTAGTAACAATGTAATGGGCCCATGGTATTACTTCGATGGTATGAGGTAACCATGGTAATGACCCATGGTATTGTATGTATGAGGCCTATATAGAGGCTAGAGACTCCACATGTAGAGGTGTCAAGGAATAATGTCAAGGAATATTCTATGAACAAGCATATGGCTTGTGGAGTGTTCTCCTTCCTTAAGGAGTGAATGTATGGTATTGCCCTACCTTAAGGGTTTGATAATAAAGAATCATTTCATATTATTTCTGGGTTTATTTGCATTGTCTTATATTTTCATATCAGATCTATAATATTTTTTGGTTAGATCTATAACAAGTGGTATCAGAGCTATAACAAGTGGTATCAGAGCTATAACAAATGGTATCAGATCTATAACACTCACTCATAGAAAAAAATTTCCACGACTAAAATAGAATCTAAGCTTTGATACCACTGTAATGTTCCAAACTTATATAAACAATGATATGCAAAGAAAAAAAGATTTTTAACAGAGGAAAAATTAAACAATTAGCAAATACTCAATATACTCCAAAAATGAGAACTACCCAAACCATTTTATTAATGAAATGGAGCAAGTACAATAGTATGGAAAATTCACCTGGGCTTACCTCAAGGGAAAGCTTGAAAGAATCCAGGTGATAAGCAATAATCTCAAAGCTGGAAAATGGTTACTCCTCTAATGCTTTGTGTTGCCTCCTAGAAACTACACTGCTGACTGGAAAGGAACTACACGAAACCCTATCTCCAATGCTAAGAAAATGTTGAAACTTTAGCCCCAAGCCCCTTAGCCAAAACTCAAAAAAACGTAGAAAGGGTTTGGCCTGATTCCAACCTCCCAAAATCGGCCTCCAATATGGGCTACGTCCTCTAAATTCTCATGGGCTACACCCTCCAACTTCTCAAGAAATACGGCCTGCAAGGAACAACAATGAAACCTCCTCCAATGCTCTGAAATGAAGAAATATCCTCTCCAAATTTCTCCCTTAACCTCCTCGATAAAGTTCAGCCTAAAAAATTGATACTCTACCCGTCACGTGAGCACTAAGTGTTGCCTCTATGTTCGCCCAGGTAGTGTGAAAGTCGCCCTGCAAAGTAGTACACTCCTTCAGCTCCCAAACTCTCTAAAATGACAATAATCCTCCTATGCCTCCTCTCCTAAAAACATCTGACCCA
The DNA here is from genome assembly GCA_000404065.3 of Pinus taeda. Lineage (NCBI taxonomy): Eukaryota > Viridiplantae > Streptophyta > Pinopsida > Pinales > Pinaceae > Pinus > Pinus taeda. Next base: position 48,400 of record APFE031755072.1, on the reverse strand, counting down.
AACTCCACTGCAAGACTCCACAAGAAAACTCAGTCCCCTCTTCACTATGTCCTCCTATAATACGCACCACTTGGAGATGAATGCAACTGTTGGAAATCACAATGAGATCTTCCTCTTGAATAAATGAAGAAAAAAATTCCTAGGGTGGCACTTGAAGTCCCCTCAAGAAAGGGTGAGTGCATTGCTTGAATGATCCGGATTTAAACAGGAACGCAATAGATTACAGAGATAACCATAAATACAGAGATGCGATAACCATAAATAAAGAGATGCAGCGGAAATAACACTTCATTTCATTAATGGTAAATACCGAAATATGCTTACAACCAGAATTGGGAATAAACCAGCTAGGACGATGGTAGCTTATCTCTGAGAAGAGATGTGCGGCTACATGTCTCTGAACTGTTCCGAACTTGTGTTACAATGAGGCTCGAAGGCCTATTTATTAGTGAGAAACAATGGAAAACCCTTCACATTCCAAAACCGACCCTTAGAAGATGAAACGCCAAATTGTGGGCCCCGTTTTGGGTAAATTGGTACATCAATTTCCCGGGGTCGTAACTTTGGCATACGATCTCGGTTTGACGCGTATGATAGCTCGTTAGAAAGATCTATCCGAGAACTACCATTGTTGGAACGGGAAACATCGGTCCATTGCATGGACCCATGTTACCCCTGGATTCCCCAAAAAACGTCGTTTAGG
>APFE031755072.1:31635-47677 GCA_000404065.3 Pinus taeda | reverse complement strand
CCGAAAAACTGCTAAAAATAGTAAGTTGTGCTACAATTAAGGAAACTGAAAATGCTGAAAGAGACAATGATGGGGGTCCAGATGGACTTGGCAGGTGGCCACCAATATCCACCTGGATCATTGAATAAATCATGTTGAACGATAAGTGACTCGGCTAAGTAGCTCGAGCAACCAAAGAGAAATTGATATTCCAAACAATGAATGTTATGAGGAGAGTTGCCTTCCTTATATAGATTTTGTGGGGCACTTTTTACCTCCAATTCTTCCTCCATCATGGGCCCTCACTTAACCACCTCGATCCAAAACTTAACCACCTCCATGCAAATTGAACTAGGGAGTGCGTGTTTCCCTAGTGTGGGTAGCCCCCATGTATAACTTAACCACAACAAAAATAACTTTTCCTAAGTCTAATCTAATAATAAAGTCGAATGGGACCCACCAGCTCCAAAATTGGCCCCAAAATATAAAAATTAATCTTGTTCCAAAATAATTTAGGAAGGGACATGAAATATGGTTATCCCCTTCCGTACAGTCACTCACCTTCCAAGTTCCCTAGAATGCCCTATCCCAAGTGATCCATCCCTTAGCAAGGTTTCCTTGCATCAGAAGGTCCAAAAATCAATGCATATCCCTGCCTCGAAACCATCATACTGGTCATAACATGCTCATGGAAATCAATGGAAATTATTGGGTACCAATGTCTCATAATGGCCCTACTCCTAAATTTCTTTACCAGCAGCATATGGTTGTTTGTTCCAATTCCTTTTGTTTTGCTACTAATTCTTGCAATCAATTTCAACCACCTAACTTGGGCATTTTCCATGCTTTCCTGTACAAAGCACATAATTTCGATTACATTCAAAACAAATTCAAATAAATCCAAATCATACCTCATTGGTGTTATGTCAACAAGGTACACTTGCAATTTTGTTTACTTCCTTTCACAACAAGTCAAACTAACATCTTTGAACAAATCATCATGTATAAACATATCACAACTGGTTAGCTCAAGACACAACCATCAAAGATCAAAATCATAAATCGCATGCAATCATCATAAACTATAATCATAGATCACACATAACCACCATAAACCAGAATCATAGGTCACACGCATAATAAAACTAAAATAAAAATATTAATACTTATCCTTTAATCGGTCTTTCGCTTCTACTTTTATCCTTTGTCCTTTTCATACACACATCGGATCAATTGCCACACCCAACAAACACCTAATGCCTTCTCTTCAATCACGTACACATACACACAGTGTACATCATAACGCATACATCCACACATGACATACAACACCACACAATGCATACAAGCACACAACACCACACAACACAACACATACACCTACATCCAGTCTACAACACAATACATATATGTACACATAATACAACACAATGAATACACATGTCACGATACCATGACTACACAATGCACATACATAATACCACATGCCTGCAACATAACATGTACTACATGGACACAATACCACATGTACACTAGTACCATACGGAAACAATGTACGCAGTACCAGTTGTACACAATACCACCTAGACAACGTGTGCATAACATCATATGTACATGACACCACTTGCACAATGTGTACACAGTGCCACATGTACACCACACCACCTGTACAATGTGTACACAACACCAAATGTACAGAACACCACATGTATGACATGTACACGACACCACTTGTACACAATGCCGCATGTACACAACACCACCTGCACACATCACCACATGTACACATCACCACATGTACATCATGTACACAACACCACATGCACACAACACCACATGTACAATCATGCACATAACACCATATGTACATAGCACCACATGTACAACATGAACACAACACCATATGTACATAGAATTGCATATACAACATGTACATAACACCATATGTAAACACCACTGCATATCTAACATGCACACAACACCACATATCCAACATGCGCATATTATAATATGTACACAACACTGCATATCCAACATGTACATAACACCATCTATACTCGGCACTGCATAGGCAATATGCACAGAACACCATATATACAACAAGCACACAACACTGTAGGTACAATCACTAAATATACAATATGCACAACATGTACACAACACTAGCACTACACATCCAAAACCACATTGTCTCTACCAAGCAACCTTGCTTCCAGTGTCTCTCTACCATCCATGCTTATCCTAGCATGTCACATATTACGTTGCTTCCATTTTTCTGATGTATCTCTGATCATTACCTGTCCATAGTCTAAACATAGGCATAGTATAAACACATAATATCAACTCATATCCACATGATACTGACCTCATAAATTTTTTAAGGCTACTCTTCCCACTTGATTCCCCATAAGACCAGGAACCTCTTTCATGCCATTCACCTACATAAGCAATCATTCCTCCACAAGAATGATCCCTAATGACCCTGTCAGACAATGACATACATACATATAAACATTAGCATAAAAAAATCATGATCCTTGATGACCCTATCAGACAATGGCATTCATACATACATGTATACATATATAGACATCAAAATAATCATGATCATAATATAATTACCAGATATCATAAGGTCAAGGTTAAGAGAACTCCCTTTATCCATGGACAACATGAACAACAATGAGAACAACGGGGCCCAACATAGCCAAGGCATATGACACCTCAAATCCATTTACTTTACTTTTCCTATTACCTTTATCATGATTGTCCTGCCACCATCCACTTACCTCAATGGACCCAACCAATCCAACTAGCTATCATACTCTTGCCTTCAACTGCCCTTATACATGCACCGAGCTTCATCAAAGTCTTTCATTAACTGTTAGGTTTCATTCAGCTCTCCCCAATCTCCATTAACTTTCCTCTTTCCCAAACCAATTCCCAAGACCCTCAAAACATAAAAAGAAAGAATAAGAAGAAATAAAACCTTGAAAACCAATAACAATACGACGCCACAAACGAAGTGGCATGGTCATACACTAGATGTAATCAAAATTGCAAATCAAGCACAAAAAAATCACAAAATATCCAAAGAAAAAACTAGCAACAAACACCATGACTTAATCCCCATGGTTCCCTATGCTTTCGAGGGAAAGCTCAACCTGAGCCTTCTTCAATATTTCATGGCAGACTCTTTTACGAAGAAATCCCCTGCATTATACCGTGATAAACACACAACTATCAGTTCATAATTAAACATAACAATATATTGGTTACCTTACTTTACTGTGAATTCTAGTCAACTGAATTTTATTTTTAACTTGCCTCCCTTGACCATCCATTTCCTTTAGTGCATGAGCAACATCCTACACATCAAAATAACTCATTGGCCTCTTCATGTTAGGGATGTTTATTTATTAGACCTATTGTTTTACTTAACTATTGAAGTTGTTGAAATATCATAATTATCTTGTTTCACCATTTACTTTCCCCACCACACTAGCATGAAATTGTTGAAGCCCTCATTGACAGGAATCAAATCTAGCGCCTTCTTTCAAACAAGGATTCATAACAATTGAAATATAAAAAAGGAAGACATAACAATATTATCTTAATTAATAAAACACCATGGGGTACATACAATTCTTACACTTGGTTTACATGGTGAATAAAACACCGTGGGGCACATACAGTGATTATTAGTTTACATAGTGAAGCGGTCCATTATGGGGCATAGTAGAAAAATGAGGAGACCTAACACACCCACTTGTCCCATACTCCACTCAACCTAGCATGCAACCAATGTTCTTGTCTTAATTAATAAAACACCACGTGGTACATATCATTATCACCCTTGGTTTACATAGTGAATTGGTCCATTATGAGGGGTAACAGAAAAAAGAACATACCAAATGCACCCACTTGTCCCATGCTCCATTCAACCCAACATGCATGGAGCATAGCCTTGTGTGATCTACAATCATTTGGAACTAGAAAATGCATCTTATTCCATAACTAACTGAGTGCATTGATAATGGGATTTGGTTATAGTCATGGCACTCTGGGGCATTAAGGCATGCAACAGGCTGGAATCTAGCTACTGTATGGTTACGAACATGTCACTCTTGGGCTTAACGTAGATAAGAAACCCAAATTTGGTCATTTTTTATTGCAACAGACAATGAAATCAAATAGAAATCAACAAAATTGGTCACTTTTTGTTACAACAGATGATGAAGTCAAATATAAATCAACAAAATTGTGGTTTGTTTTAGCTGTTGAGTCAACCCATGAACGAGCTCATTTGAATCTAGAGACAAAGGTCATGGGAGTATAGACAACGCAGGAATAAGGTAAGGACTCAGAAGCAAAGATAATGCAGGAAGAAGGTAGGGACATAAATTCAAGCAAACTCTACAATAGATAATTAAATCTCCATCAATATATTTAGAGTGTCTCATACCTAGAATACAAATATAGAACATTCTTGAAATAATTATACCCCCAAGTTATTGTTAGAAAGGTCACTTGAAAAGCATAGATATAGTTTTTGTATTGTGTTTGGGATGTTGTTAAGGAAAATTCTGGTAAGATTGAGCTTTAGGAAGGTGTTTTCTTTAAGAGGCTAGATGCAACAACCCTTCAATTTTATTTTTGGCTTCTTTACACGGGGATTGTTGACCAACATGGGTATGGTTTTTCGTCAATCAAGAGTGTTTCATAGATTTGTTATAGCTCAAAGAGTTATGTGAAAAATTTGTAGGAAATATTTTCCCTTTCTGCTTCTTTATCGACCTCAACCTCCATGGATTCCTATAGTCACATCAAATTCTAGTTTAGATACTAATTTATCCGTATTTCAAACATTCTACTATCTCTATCCATTGAATAAGCATAACACACCATCTATATTCATTAAAGAAGCCTAACATACACTCGTAGATTGTCATTGAACATTGTCCTTGGCATGTGGAGCTTAAAGAGAGTTGATGGAATGATGGCCTTCAATTTATGTTATAACTTCGACTCAATGTGTGCCAAATATTGGCGAGACTGCTCCAGCAAAGAATGATAGGGTTGAGGGCCAAGACCTTCATAGGGTACCAACGAAATCTTGAACCTCATTCCTATTCTACATGGTTGGTTCTTGTTATGTAAAGAAGTCACATTTCTCTGTTCGTTGTGTTTCCTAAAAGAAAGTAAGCTACCATCAAGTGATATCAACTAAGGCATTCTAGTAAGACACAGGGGTAAGGGTTTACTCTTAATTTACTACAAGTTTTGACACCTACTTTCATACATTAATATATTCCTTCAAGTATCAATTTACTTCAAGATTCAACCCCCCATTTAAATAAGTAATTGAGTCGGAAAGTCTTGATATTCCAAGCTTTAAGGCTAGTATAAAACCTAAGATAGGTAGTTATTAAATCCATTACCTAACAGAAATAAGCCTTAAAGAAATTGTGTAAAGCTATAACACTAGTGTGAAACTAAAATATTTCTATGTACAACTAAGAAGTTAAAAGAAATAAGCCTTAAAGAAATTGTGTAAAGCTATAACACTAGTGTGAAACTAAAATATTTCTATGTACAACTAAGAAGTTAAAATTTATACAAGTGAGAAGTCAAAATTTATACATTTGATTTGTATTTCTTACAATTTTGTAACTGTAACAACTTCAGCATATTACATTTTTGCAAGGAAACAAGTCATGTTTTTTATTTTAAATTTGGTTTTAAATTTGAAATAAAATATGCAATAATGTGACAACCTCCTTGCCAATTGGTTTTCTGAGACAAGCGTTGCTCTAAAATATGGCCTCTAAAAGATAAAGAGACTTTCAGATGAAATAAATATACTCTCCGCAGCGGAAGGTCTCTACAACTGAATAAATATACTTTCCGGTGAAAATTTCGGAAGGTCTCTGCAACTGAATAGATATAATTTTCCGTCCATATTTGCAACTGAAGAATCAAATGTTACTATTAACGCTCTATTTTTTGCAGGCCTCATTGTGAAGGCTCTTCACACCCTTCACCAAGAGGGTGGATGCAAAGATTTAGGTGACTCGGGTGGTGAGATTTGAAGGTAGCTATACTGCCACGTGGGTAAAGATGTTGAAATGCCATTAACGAGGTGTCAAGAGGTGTTTGACACCACAGACTCCCCTGTTTTCAAACTTTGGTTTAAAAAACGTTTTTCAGACTTTGGCTTAGAAAGACTTTGGATAAAATAAAGTTTCCCATCTTTGAGACCTTCGTTAAAATGGCTAAAATAGGATCAGGTCACGCTAAGTTTGCAATAAGAGGTTGAATGTTAAACTTTAGTTAAATAGAAAAAATATGGAAAAAATATTAGGTCAAAACATGGATTAATTGTTGGTCAACAATGTAGCGATCACTATAGTTTGTGCACTACGGAATGCAGGGACTAATAAGTGTTACAAAAAATTGTACAAGTTCATGAAACTTTGGTTAATAGAACATGTTTTAAATGGGTATAGTTCACATTAAATTGATATAGATTATACTATTAAAATAAGTATATTGTAATATATTGGCTAGTAATGTTTAAATTTATTGTAATAGATTGGTTATTAATCCTAATTATTATGTTATTAAAGTTGAGAAAAATGAAGTTGGTAACTAAAAAAATTAGTCCATTTCAGGTTAATTAGCATGGATATTACATATTTGCATATCCCTTGAATTTTTTTTGGGCAGTATTTTGCATTCAATTTAAGCAATTTTTGGCACACAATCATTTTAATCCGCAGTAATTTAATCTTGGTTATGGAACTATGATTACATTATAATCTAAGGTTAATAGATTGGGGTTTTATGAATGCCTCGTGATATACATATTCTATTGTAACATTGTAAAGATATAATATACTAAAAATATTTCTAGTTTTTCAAGTTTGGTTTTCTATGGTAAAATATATATGTTAAAAATGTATGCATTCTCTCTCTCTCTATCTCTCTCTCTTTTAAGATTTTTTTTGCAACAATTTGCCATATAGGATTAAATCGAAGAAACACTAGGTTGGGCTCATTGTTATTATTAATCCAAGATGGTGGACTAACTAAACTAGCTTGACGTCAAGTAATTTTTCTTTTTCAATATGTTCCATGAAGAAACTGACCATTTTTTCCTAGGAAAGAGTGTCCTAAATATCCTCCCTACTTATAGTAATATTTATATTACCATTGATAAAGTTTTCCACCTACAAACACTTTAGACGATAAATGTGCTTGAAAAAATTATCCCTACCCATATAAGTTCCATATAAATTTAATATAACCAAATCAATACCCATCTCAAGAATGTGCAGAGAATTCAAAATGTTATAGCATATTTCAAAAAGTAGCCAATTGTGAGAAAATCCATGTGAACTAAGATATTTCCACCCAAAGCAACTAAAGAATCAGATACAATAAAATCCCACCCCTTAAACATCTTTTGAAGCTCAATAATAATGGGGTTGCGTTAGCCCATAGTTTATTATATGAATAAGATTTAGACCTGCCACATTAATCATGTGGCTCCCTCTCATAGGCCATCAACATTCAAGGGCATCATTTTCTTGAAGGAGGTGCCTTATGGGCTAGTCCAACTCCAAGGCTCCCACAAAGAACCCTTTGTCTACCCTATTTGATCTCTCGAGATGTGCTTTCTTATAATTTTTTAGTAGTAGACTTCTTATCTACCTTCAATGGACCCCAATATTTCGAACGATCATAACTTAAGCCCCCTATGCCCAAGAGGAAGAACGAGGTCGAAGAAGGTAAGGATCCCATCAAAGGAAGGAATATGAGGAACTAGGAGGACATACATCAAATTAGCCCTGGAAGGAAACAAAATGGGGGTCAAAATCCCTGGAAGGGTCCACCGCAAGGGATTAACCAACATTAGATCCCCTCGTGTGGACAATCAAATAGAATAGTGGAATAGAAGACAAAATAAGTGTGAGCATAGGTGTTCCTATGCAAGAAGACATAGTAGAAGAATGGAGAGGGAAAAAATCATTATCACTTGGTGGAGTTGTCAACATAGAAGAATGTTTCCAAATAGACCCAATTGTTTCTCATTACATTGTTGATATGTCCAATTATTTGAGGGATCATATTTGTGGTCAAGAGTCAACATTCAACATGGACGTCATGCAGCTAAAGAAAGAAATATCTGCCATTTATACCTCATCACTATTTGGAAAACTTTTTCTAGGCATAGCCAGATGTTCCTCCTTAAGAGGCTAAATTTTTTTATTATCTCTCAATGATCATAGAGAATTGGTTTGAGCATCTTTGACAACTTTATTCCAAGGACTCTCCTCCCAAAATTAAGGGTCCACCCTTGACATTGTATCCTAAACACTACGACATATCCACTAACTTCCTTCTCCTCATTTTAACTAGTGATGCTCACTTCCATAACATTACATAACCTTTTTCATAAGGGTCCTCTCAAAATTAGCCATTATGTGGCCAAATTTACGACATTTAACACATTCAAAAGGCATGTTCATGCAATCAAGAGTATGAACATAGGAATTGTCCCCTCAAACAATATTAATGGATTCATATATCCCTTTCCTTCCATATAGATCAATAAGTATGCATGCTACTTAATGAAGATATTCTCCTAATACCCACTATCTACAACAATGAAATTGTTAATCGCGTTCATGATGTATTTAAGCTCCTCATCTATTCATAACTCCAAGGAAGAATGGGGATCTTCACTCACAACAAAGACATATAATCAACTCCAACCCTAGTGTCAAATAAAGAGTGCTAGGGTTTTAGTTTGAGGAAACTATGACCCAGAAATCAAAACCCTACTAATACCCTTCTAGCATCATCTTTGTTATGAAGGAGAAAACATATCCATCCCCAGGATAGGTTATGAGCAATAGGGTCATTACCCAAAATAAACCTCCAAACTACTGTCGTCCATTGGGTTATATAGCACCCACTAAATCTTACCACAATAACCTATCATACCAAGTCACCAATTTGTTCCACATGTAGATATTGCCTCATAATGAGTGAAACCCCACCTACCTTGGGTTTTATGAACCTCTTTGTTCTACAACTAATATCATCTTCCTTCCTGAAAACTAGTTAAAAACCCTTATGCATGACAAACTCTAAGTTGTGTCCAACAAGCTCTATTCCCTTTAAAGATCGAGGTTGTGCATATGGTGAAAAAATGAAACATAGGAAGAATGAGTGGAAACTCTCGCTACAATAAAAGCAAAAGCACCCTCACCATTAATAATATCAACTCATCTCACCTTCTTCGCAATATGATTTTTAGGTTTCAAAAAAAGAAATAAGGTACGTGAAATTTTATAAATAATAAATTCTAATTGTTATAAAAATTAATTAGAGTATATGTGAAGAATTATACCATGAAATTTTGTAACCATTAATAAAAGAATATTATAAAATTATTATTAGAAATCTTTGAAATAATATTAATAATTTTTATTTTAAAATAAATTTTGTTTCATAATGTTGGAAAGACATCGTTTATATCTTTTTTTAAAAAGATATATAAAAAAAAAATCATAATTTTTTTAATAAAGTTAAAAGTTATATAACTTTTGCCATTTGAAAAGGGGTTCAAAATTTATTTAGATAAATATCTTCTTCATACTTACTTATTTGTATACATCTAACAATAAGGTATTTTTCCCCAGAGTGGGTATTTTTCCCATAACTTGTAAAGACCAGATAACTGAAATACAAGAACCGAGAAAATAATGAATACCTATCTGAACTGCTGTCGACTGATCTGTTGTCTGCTCCTGTTCTCTTGTTGAAGCTGATTCAATTACTGGGAAACCAATTCCTCCCAGCCAATCCAGCAAGCTTCTGTGAAGTTTACTGCCTCCGTGCCCAGAACCTCAGGTCAATCAAAGCTCTCGTTCCACGATCTTTCTCTGCCCTCTGTCCTCCTCTGTGTTTTTTCCCCCCTCTCGGCTCAGTCCAGTGGTTTTTATATATCAGGCTTGGCGGTGGCCGCCTTCCAACCTACGGCCACCGCTCTTCCTCCTCCCGACACCTTCCTGCATGCATGATCTCCTTAGATATTTATCCTTCTGATAGGTTTGGTTGCTGTCGACCGTACATGAGGGTTCATCGTTTTATCATTTTATTACCTTTATAAAACTTTATGTTCTATTTTATAAAACTCAATTCTTTTTATGTTTATCATAAGTTTAATTAAATTTAATTATTTATTATATACTTATTTTTTATAGGAAATTTAAACTTTTATATATTATTAAAAAGTTTTAATTTATATTTATTATAAAATTTAATTTATATTTATATTTAAGTTTAATTCATATTTTATATATAGAGGTTTATTATATCAATTTTAATATAAGTCTAAACTTTACATTAATTAATTAGTTTAAATGGGTCGTTACATAACTCTAAACACTTGGTACTTATATTACCATGATGTTTCGTTTCTCAAAAAGTTATATAGACAATTATATCAAATAGTATACTTATGGCCATCCATTGGTTAAAAATATAACTATTTCATTATATCCAAGAAGCATGTGTGAATTATGTGGAGTGACTATCTTATTGAATGGAAGAAATTTAGGCATGATGTTCCAATCTCTATCTATTTTTTGAAAATCCATTTGTTATGCTATTCATATCTTTGCATATGTGATACAAAGAGATATGTTGGAAAGCTATCATCTATATTTGTATATAATAAAAGTGTTCTTAGGTGGAATTTTTTATTTGTTCTTCCTTTCTGATCTATTCGATGACTAAGAGAGAGTAAAGAAAAAATGAAATTATTGGACCCCATGCTCTCAGGCTAGTTGGAGAAGTAATTTGAGTGCCATTGAATCATAGACATTATTAGATTCCTGGCCAATTACTACTTTGAAGGAGATATGGTGTGGGGAGAAGAGATATAGAATTCCTCCCACACTTCCTTAGGGGGGGTTTCCTTGTGAAGCTTCATCAAGGTATTCCTAGGGAGAAACCTTGTTTATTACCTCTTCTTTGAATGTCTAGATTGTTTTTCCTCCACCTATGGGTAAGTGTTTTTGATATTGAGAAACTGAATCACACATTTGAGAAGGCGATTTTTTTTTTTTAAATAAGCCTAGATTCTTAACAACCATACACCACAACCTATGTTTAAGGGGAGGGATTTGATCTTCTTTGTGTCCCTTATGGAATACCAAGATCCAAATAATTCTTCTAATTCTCTTTCTTCCCATACATTTTTCTACTCTATCATGCATTCCACCTCTTCACAAACCTCTTTAATGAATGAACATGGCATAATTAGATGATGGCCTATGCTTATATATAACTATTTACATAAACTTCTGTAACCTAGACCATTAAATTTATTTTTTTTGAGAAACTCCCATGTAGGAGATTTATTGTTTAAAATCAACCACATTAAAATTTGATTTGTTGAAGGACACTTTAGTTTCCAAATTATTCTCCACCGCCAAGCAGGATGTGCATCTAGAGCTTCCTCAGCTAGTGCTCTATAGCCTAGCTTAGGCACATATGTTCTAATGGGATTGAATGACCAAGTTAGTTGATCATCATCTTCTAAAATTTTAACATTGATGTGTTTTAGAACCTCTAAATAATCCTTCTAGCCTTTAGTGAATTCTTCACTCAATTCTAGTTTCATCCAGGAGAGTCATTCTTGTTGTCAATTTGTACATCTCTCCTAGTTTATGATTTATTTTAGATTATAATATCCTTTAGTTATGAGATATTGGATCAACCAAGGAGGTAATGTATGCAAGTATTTATTGCCTATTAAAGGCTTAAGGCCAATTTGAACTTTCTCACCTTTGCCCACATCTACTAGATCAATCAATTGCTCACCAAATAAAAGTCTAAGTTGACAACTTTCTAGGTGATTTAGGCATTATGTAGCTACTTATTTGGTTTTCTTTCCTAACCTTGTACTATAACGAGGGCTTTAAATTTTCCACTAGTTACATGGAATCATAACTCTTGTCTCTTTAAAATCATCCAAATGTTTTTTATAGCTAGTGCTTTGGAGAAGAAACAAGGATTGTTTAGTCCCCATCCTCCAATAGCGTTTGGAATAACCATTTTTTCCACGAATCTAAATCAAGTAATTTATTTTTATGGTCTCTTGACCAAATAAATATATAGTACAATTTCCTAATGGTCTCTATTAACACTCAAAGTATCAAGGGACCTAAAAGGGACTCTTTAAGGGACAACTGCTAGATCAATGGAAATAATGGATACTTAGCCCACTCTCACCTCAGATAAAAATCCCTACTCTTTTCAGACTTTCACCGATGGGAGGAGACCCGGTATATGGAGAGTCGCTTTTGAAGGATTAATCAACAAATGGATTTGAAGTAATGTAAATGATTCTTTTCCTAGAAGGAGGTCAAGGATGGAGCTTGCTTTCTCTTTAAGCAAGATACAAGGCTTTCTACGAGAACAAGGTGAGGATTTAAGTGTTAGGTTAAGGGGATATGACTTGTAAAGGAGTTTCCCAGTCCCTAAAATCCTTATTGATCTTGGTATCCCAAGTGGTTCTTGAAGACTTGAATTTTCAAAGGTATGGGACCACATGGGACTAGGCGGACCCAGGCTAGGTTAAGGGGAGGGAGTCTAGCAACCAATGATTATCTTAACCTAGACAAGGAAGGGGAAAGCATCAAAACAAGAATTCCCACTTAAAGGTGTCAAATTGATCCAATAAGGTACTAGCCAAGGGAACACCAGGGAAAAGTTTGATTTAAGATCTAGGGCTTGGAATATCTCACAATCCCACCGTCGGAATTTCTTCAAATTTGGAGGAGACCTAGGGGGCACACTAGCACAATAGAGGCTAGGAGATCAAAAACTTTTTATGGCTAACTTGTCAAGAAATGATGCCCTAAGTGACCCAACTTGAAAATACCTAGAAAAGAAGGGGAAAATGTGAACAAAATTGTTCTTTGAGCGATCACCTATTGGTAGACCAGTGCCTAATCCCTTGGGGAGAATGGAGACTAGGAGAATGGTGAGAAATTACTTCATTTATCAGTTAAGGAAGCCTGAAGGACTACTTCGCTTGGCCTTTCGGGCAAGAGGAAGTGACCTCAAATATTTTATACTTCACTTTGCAAAAACAGATGGCTTATCAAGATAAATCCAATGGTATAATTATCCCTACGAGATTTCATTCAACATATGTAGCCCATACATTGAGAGATTTTATATAGAAACAATAATTCCACAATTTCATAATTATGCAATGTAACAAATAGCCCTGGAATAGCGAAAATCCCATTCAATGCGTATGACAAAGTTAAACAACAATAACATTAAATATGTGTACTTACATGGAAGAGAACATATCCAACCAGGGAAAATTTTAAGGATGGACAATTATCTTGAAGTTTAAAAACATTGGCGAATCTCACTAGTCCCTAATGTACAAACTCTAAAATGTTTATTGATGTATTTGTAAAAATTTTCAAATTTATAATGATTTTATATGTGCTCTCTATATAATGTTGGCGATTTTTAAGGCAAAATAATTTTATATTGTAAAATTTGGGTGAATCATTGTGATAAAAAATAGAAATTGGCGAATCTTTTTTTTCATGGAAAATTCATGGAAAATTACCACATCTGAGGATATTAGCCCCTAAAATCTTCCATGTATCCAACCATCAACAATTTGACAATAAAGAAGCTCCAAGATAAGATACTCTAATCCAAACATCAAAATTCATCCATGTTCCAATTCATCCTCCAAGAAAAAGTATGAAATTCTCAAGAGAGAAGAATCATCCAATCCAAAGTGATGATACAAAAGAATTCAACTCTCTCCTATTTATACACTCATTAGGAGTTAGAATTTCCTGATTTGAGCCTACATTATCCCATCAACTAAAATAATGTGCAAATAACTAGCTATTGAGGATAAGCCCACCAAACTAGCTCATAAATAAAATAAAACGCCTCCCAAGAGGTCGAATAATCAATAATGAATGTCGTTGGGCTCTCCAAGAAGCATAATGAAGTCCATAAGTGCCAGATTGATGAGTTGGACTTCCAAAAGTAATGGACAAGGAGTTGGCCCCTTGTTCTTCACATAATAAACCTATGGTACTCCCAAAGGCCGTGAGGGTACACAAGTGGCATCATTGGTCTCCAAGTAAGTCGAAGATGCCTACAGACCATCTATAAGGGCTCAGATGATGGTGCAAGTGATGCCACATGAACGTACAAGCATTGGGTCATGTGCCAAATGCATGGTACAACTGTGGGGTAGGCTGGGCAAAGGTGAACACAGTGCATCTTCCTCGTCTAATAAGTGAATCTCGAGAAATATTTGAACATATGTGGGGATCCATGGAGTGTTGTCTATTCTTGTGGAGGCCCATGGTTCTCAACACACATCCTACATGTTCCAATGTATCCCTTTGGACGGTTAGGACCCCGTATAGGGAGACCAAACCCAAGATGGATACCACCTACAATCCTACATAAGATCCAATGCATCCCCTATCCTTATAGTGTTTACATTATGGCACAGGTTTGGAGCTATGGCGCAGGTGTTGTCCTTGATGGCAACTCTCTTTGGTAACAAATCTCAGTTCAGGCACTCAGAAAGAAGAAAAAGACATATATGCAGGTTCATCTAGACGAAGACCCGTATACATGCGGGTGATACATTACAAAAGCGCGTATATGTTGGGGATCATACTTTTGGTCCATGGTAGTTAGTTCTTGGGATTTGAACCTATGTTTTGGACCATGGTGTCTCATCAGATGTGTTGATCCCTAGTTTTGGGTTCATGGTATTGAAATGTTATGGTTTTGGACCATGGTATTGTCGAAGGCCTAAGACTATAAAAGAGGAAGGAGATCTTGTGGCAAATGAGAATTGGAATTATCATTGAATATCTGATAAAGTGCTAGAGTTGGTACATTGGTAATTGGGTTATGATGCAGATCTGGATCTGAATGAAGGAGGAACCTTAGCGCAAAAAGAAGGATAAGTTCTATTGATTGGTCATAATATTTAAGCTTGATTGATAGTATCTTTGTATGATTTTGATCTGCTAGATGTGGCGCTTGCCTGATCTATAAATCTGATAATCTAGGTTAATTAGTGATTGAATATCTGAAGGAGTGTATTATCCTTTAAAGATCTGTACGCAGGTTCAGTGAAGCGAAGGTGCGTATACACGCAAGTTTAGTGAAGTGAAGAAGCGTATACGCAGGTTGTTCCATACGCAGAAGCGTATGCACGCAAGTTTCAGGCTGTTAAAGAAGCATATATATTTTGAGTTGTGATCTTGCTGCTTCTGTTTATTACTGCAGTGTTCTGGGTTCAGATTTTGGTGTGAAGTTTCTGGTACTGTGTTTTGGGTACAACTGTCAGAGAAGTATCTACTTGATTCAGATATAATTGGTGAAAAGGAGATTGGTTGATTCTTGATGATTGATTGATGTTCATGGATCCAGTCTGAAAATTGATGAAACGTGGTCCCTGGAAGAAAGAGAAGGTTGTAGCCTTCTGTAGGCCAGCACCTACGTACTAGTATCGTGGCTAGTGCAAGAGCTAAGGGGGTTGTAGCTCCCTTCCAGGAGGAGCTGAAAAACAAGAGAGGGTTGTAGCTCTCTGCAGGTTGCAGCTTGCATACTGGTAAAGGACTGCACCAGTACATTATAAAAGAAGTTTCTAATTTAAAAGAAGATAGAGACAAATTGCAGCAGGTGGTTTTCACCCACATTGGGTTTCCACCTTATATCTTGTGTTCTTGTGTGTGATTATCTTTCTGCTCTGCTTTACTGTCTCTGGTTACTGGTTGTTTGATTCTGCATCACAAATTAACATTCATCATCAGAAAGATTAAGTAAATTAAAAGTCTGTTTTGTATACGCGAGTTTCCTTCTACATATATGCGTATATACGCGGGTTTAACTGACTGACGTAGCGTATATCATCTGTTTTGAAAAAGAATATTTGACTTGATAATACTGATTCACCCCCCCCCCCCCC
>APFE031755072.1:0-27651 GCA_000404065.3 Pinus taeda | reverse complement strand
CTTTTCTCCACATGAAATAAACTTTTCTCTACATAAAATTCCGTGAAATTTTCTCCACATGAAATAAACCTTTCTCTGCATAAAATTACGTGAACTTTTCTCCACATGAAATAAACTTTTATAAACTTTTATTTGCATAAAATTCTGTGAAATTTTCTCCACATTAAATAAACTTTTCTCTGCATAAAATTCCGTGAACTTTTCTGTACTATAATTTATCATCTGAGATGAGTGGGTTGCCATCAAGTACAACATATGTATCATAATGCCAACATATATATGTTTTCCACCTCTGATAGTGTATATTGCATATATATTATATACTACTCCTTCTCTTTTAGCTCTTCCACCTCCTTTAACTTTTTCGCATATGCTCCTCCAATATGTTCTTCTTTGGCATATATATGGCTCCTCCTATAGCTCCAATAACGCTATTTATGCTCTTCGATATGTTAACTCCTCTTTTGATGAATTATTCCTCTCGGTTCTTCTTGGGCATGTATTACATGCGATTCTCCTTCGATGTGGCTCCTCTTGCTCCAATGTCTTGTCTGATACCTTCATACTTTGATGGCTTCTTCCTTTTCCGATATGCCTCTCTTGCTCTGATATTCTGCAATACTCTTAAGCATAAGTGATAGCTTTGATATGCCTCCTTTGTTAACTCCTCCGTTAACAGACTCTTACTCATACATACATCCATCTCCAAACCAAGTGGGGATATACCAAATTTGACTCATCCATCCAACCAAGTGGGGATATACCAATGACAAAAACAAGAAATATTACATCATCCATCCCATGCATAGTGGGGTTACAAGTTAGGTATTTTCATGACCTTTACATTAAATGATATGCATGACATTTATAATAAGGACATTAACAAGACCATGATAGTCATAAGCAACTATCATACACCATATATGATTTGCACCATCAGCAACCTCAGGATCACCAACCTTCATTAAAAGAGTCACCTGAATCAAAACAATCATGCAGATCTATACAAAGATCTTCTAAGATAATCCCAACAATGCATTATTAGAAGCATATGCTTCCCCTAAACCGTTGCCAGATGTTCACTGTCAAATCTGATTATTGCATATACCAGTAAGAGATATCAAAGCATCATCATCAATCAGATATACATCAAGTTATCAACAACTTTATGAGGACCAATATATTTCCACATGTTATCAACAGGTTGTAACCATCATCAAACAGAGCAGATAATTGACAGAACCATATTAGACCCCTTCTTCCTGAGTCTGGCCCACTGCCTTTCTTCAAACCAACATATACGCGACTATGCCCACAGAAACCTGCATATGTACGTGAATACGCTTTATGAAACTCGCATATAACAACCTAAGATTTAACAACAAGATGATGCAGCAACTACTACCATCTTTTGTCTGAGATATTCAAATGTCTCTCTGGGCAATGTTTTAGTGAATATATCAGCAACCTGTTCTTTGGTGGGAACATACTCCAATTTGAGATTTTGTTCAAGCACTTTTTCACGTAGAAAATGATATTTGATGGGTATGTGCTTGGTCTTGGAGTGCATGACTGGATTCTTTGAAATATTGATCACACTTGTATTATCACATAGAATGGAGATGGGTGGAGTACATGTGATCTAAATGTCTTCCAAGGTTTACATCATCCAAAGTAGTTGTGTGCAGCAAGATGTAGTAGCCATATATTCTGCTTCAGATATAGATAATGCAATTGAACTTTGTTTCTTGCTGAACCAAGACACTAACCTAGAACCCATATAGAATGCACCACCACTAGTGCTTTTTCTGTCATCAACACTTTCTGCCCAATCTGCATCTATATATGCATGAAGAGTAAGATTTGTATCTCTAGGATACCATAAACCAAAGTTCTATGTTCCTTGAAGATATTTGAAAATCCTTTTGACTGCCTGAAAGTGTGATTCCTTTGGATTTGCTTGGAATCTTCCAACTATTCCTACTGCATGCATGATGTCAGGTCAGGTACCTGTTAGATAAAGAAAACTTCCAATCATGGATCTGTAAGTTGGTTGATGTAATACTGTTGATTCATCATTTGAGCTAAGGCTGCATCCTGTTACCATTGGGGTACATACAGGTTTAGAATCTTCCATGCTGTACTTTTTCAAGATCTATTTGAGGTATTTGGTTTGTGAAAGAAAAATACCATGTTTATTTTGTTGAACTTGTAGACCAAGAAAATAGGTAAGCTCACCAAGTAAGGACATTTCAAATTCTTGCTGCATTACTGAAGTAAAATTCTGACTCATGGATTCTTCATTGCTACCAAAAATGATATCATCAACATAAAAAACAATTATTAGCAATTTATCAGTGTCAATCTTTGTATATAGATTGCTATTTACTAACCCCTTTGAAAAACCCTATTGGTGGAGATATTTGTCAAGATGGTAATACCAGGCCCTTGGAGCCTGTTTTAGACCATAGAGAGCCTTTGTGAGTCTGTATACAAGTTTTGCATCATTTACAAGAATTAATCCTTCTGGTTGTTCAATATAGACTTCTTCTTCTAAGTCTCCATTAAGGAAGGCAGATTTTACGTCCATTTGGTATACTTGAATTTCTGAAAACTAGAAAGAGCAAGAAACATCCTTATGGCTTCAAGTCTAGAACGAGGTGAAAAAGTTCCTTCAAAACCTATACCTTCTTGTTGAGCATATCCTTTACAAACAAGTCTGGCCTTGCTTCTAATAACTTCTCCATTTTCATTCAGCTTGTTTAGTTCCTATGATATTCTTATCATGAGGTCTAGGAACTAATTCCCAAGTATTATTTTTTTCAATTTGCTCAAGTTCTTCATTCATGTCCTTCACCCAACATTCATCTTTGCATGCTTCATTTATATTTTGAGGTTCGGTGGAGGATAGTAATGCTAGATAGCTTGAGGTTTCTGTAATAGTTCTTCTTGTCTATACTCCTGCCTCTTTTTCCCCTAAAATTTGAGTTTCTGGATGATTTTTTTAACATACCTGGACAAAGTCTTTTCTTCTATCGTTATCTCTTCTTCTGGTGCTTTATTGGTTTCTTCTTCAAAATCACTGTGATTTGATGTGGGAAAATAATCCCCATTTTCTTCATTGTCATAATCTTCATTTTTTATCTGTTTTGGATTTTTGCATACTTCATCAACTACAACATCAATACTTTCAACAATTTTGCCAAGTCTTTTATTATAACATTTATATTCTTTACTTCGAGAAGAGTAACCAAGAAGAATACCTTCATCTGCTCTGGGCTCAAACTTACCAAGTTTTTCATTAGTCCTTTTGATATAGCATTTGCTTCCAAAAACTTTAAAGTATTTTACCGTAGGAGTTTTACCATACCAAAGTTCATGTGGAGTTTAAGTGCTGTTTACCCGAACATTTGCTTGGTTGAGAATAGTTATGGCGACGAATGCAGCTTCACCCCAGAATGTTGCAGGAGTTCCAGATTCATTTAGCATAGCTTGAGCCATTTGTTGAACAGTTCTGTTCATTCTTTCTACCACTCCATTTTGCTGAGGAGTCCTTGTGGTGGAGAACTGCCTTTTTATTCCATGTTGTTCACAAAAGTCAAAGGATTCATCTGAGGTAAATTCCCCTCCTCGATCAGATCTGAGGCATTTGATTTTGCGATCTATTTCATTTTCAACCAAAGCTTTGAAGGCTTTGAAATTTTCAAATGCTTCATCTTTATGCTTTAGAAGGCCTATCCAACACATTCTGGAAAAATCATCAACGAACAATATAAAGTATTCTTCTCCACAAGGTGACTTTTTCCTTGATGGTCCACATAAATCAGTATGAAAAAGTTCAAGAGGCTTACTAGCTGACCCTTATTTTTCAATCAAGTGAGATCCGGTTTGCTTACCGAATTGACATGCTTTGCATATTGTATTTTTCAGGAATGCTGATATCTAGAAGATCAGAGACAACCTGGAATTTGCATGTTTTCCTTATTTGAGAAAAGCTTAGATGTCCCAATCTTCTGTGCCATAGCCAATTTTCATCATTTTGCTTAGAAAACACTATTGTTGTCCTCCTTTGAGTATGTATAAGTTGTTTGGAGTTCTTTTACCTTTGATTACGGTTTATCCCGTATCAAGCTCATGAACAACACATCCATTTGATCGAAACACCACTTCATTTCCTTGATCACACATTTCACTGACACTCAACAGGTTGTGCTTTAGACCATCTACATACATAACATTCCTAGCTTTAACCTTTTATTTCAAGAAAACAAAGCCTTTACCTTTTATGACAACAGGAGTGTCATTTCCAAATGAAACATTATTTTCCTTTTCTAAGGTATTACATGAGTGAAGTTTTTCTTTGTCACCTGTCATGTGTTTTGAACATCCACTGTCGATGTACTACTGATTTTCTTGTCCTTCTGCATACAAGGCTACACCACATCTTTCTGTTTGAGGTTCTTTCCTTCTCTATATTTTGGGATTTAATGGAGTTTGCTCCTTTTAAGATGTTTGCCAAAATTTACTCCTGCATTCAGATTTTTCATGGTCAAAGTTGTTACAGATTGAGCATTCTATTTCATTTTGAAGAAGAGAAAATTTATTATAGGAAATTTTCTTGATCCCTGTCACATTCCTTTGATTTCGTGCTTTTCTAGTCATGATGGTTTTGTAAGCAACACATTGAGTAGTTTTGTGTCCAAAATTATGACATGAGAAACATTGACCATTTAAGAAGTTCCTGCGATTATCGAATCTATTGACCTGGTGATTGTAATTTCTATTGATATTCATCCTTGAAGCAAATTGAGTATGATTTACCCGAGGTTGGTTGTGGCTTCTGTTCATCCTTGAAGCAAATTGAGCCTGATTTACCTAGTGATCTACTTTGTGCCTTTGCTGACGATTGTCATACTGTTCACTGTTCTTTGCTGCATCAAGATAGCTTTTAGTGGAGGTTGATGGCTTCTGTGTTTGAGATGCTTCTTCAGTATATCCAAGACCTATCTTTATCAGAGGAGAATGTTGTACTTTGATAATTTCATTTAAGGTTTCTGATCCTTTAGCAAATCTAAGATTGAGAGATTTTGTTTTCTTAAGATCCTTTCT
Organism: Pinus taeda; assembly: GCA_000404065.3. Classification (NCBI taxonomy): domain Eukaryota; kingdom Viridiplantae; phylum Streptophyta; class Pinopsida; order Pinales; family Pinaceae; genus Pinus; species Pinus taeda. Next base: position 22,542 of record APFE031755072.1, on the reverse strand, counting down.
TAGACCCACAATTCCACATTCTAGTTTTCCACTGTGTTTTTCTCTTTCAGCAAGTTGGTATGTCAAGGTATCTATAATCATATTCTTTTCTTCTAAAGAGATTTTTAGTTTATATATTTCTTCATGAAGGTCATCTTCTTCTAAAGCATCCCAAAATTTATCATCTTCATAAGCCATTAGAAATCTATAATCATTACTATTTTCATCTTCATCACTATTTGATAAACCATCACTATCTTCATGAGTATAGTAACTCTTTTTACCTACACTTTTTTTTCTATTCATTTTGCAGATTCCTTCCTTTATCATATTTATCTTTATGAGGACATTTGGTAGCATAATGACTGACTCTACCACAGGCAAAACATTTGAAAGGTAGTTTACCTCTAAATCTTCCGGAAGCCCGTTGAAGCTTCTTGACAAAGTTCATCTTCTTCTTCTGAAATATGTCCTGATTCATTGAGTTCTTCCTTTCCTTTTGTTGAAGCTTTAAATGTAGCTTCTCTCATATCTGATGGGCCTCCTTTTCTCATCTCAAAGGAAGTTAAGATTCCGTGAAGCTGTGTCATAGTGGTAGTCTGTAGATCCTGTTTTTCTTCTATGGCAGATACTTTTGATTCAAATTTAGCGGACAAGGATCTTAAAACTTTCTCAACTAAGGTAACTTCCTTTATCTCTTCACCCAGATTCTTCATGCAATTAACAACCTCATCTATATGTAAGAAGTAACTAGCTATACTTTCATTATTGTGCATCTTAAGAGTTTCATATTGAATTATGAGAGTTTGCAGTTTAGCACGTTTTACCTGAGAGTCTCCTTTGTAGCTTAGAACGATTTTGTCCCATATTTCTTTGGTTGATTTGAGCTGCATAACTTTGACAAAATTTGATTTTGACAGACTTCCAATAATGTAATGACACCCCTAGCATTGGTTTCATATTGCTTTTTACATGCTATATCTGTAGGAATTGCTGATGGAAATGTATATCCTCCTTCCCGATTTCCCAGAAATCTGTTCCAAGTGATTGTAGATAGGTTGTGGATTCTATCTTCTAATAAATTTTTTAATCCATCAAAATACGCGATGTTGATGATCCCCATGCTTTCTTGATTACTCTGATGATGACTCCTTCAAGCGATCAAGCTTCTTTCTAAAGGACTGCTCTGATACAATTGTGAAATAATACTAATAGGCGTGGGGGGGCGAACGGGGCGGTGTGAATCAGTATTATCAGATCAATAATTTAATTTTCCAAATAGATTTGTATACGCTACTTCAGCTAAGTGAAATAGCATGTATACGCAATTGTACTTAAAGCAACTAGCGTAAATGCAGAGAACTTTTGATTTACCCAATTTATCATGCATTGAAATTTAACCAGTATATCAGAGATTTATTAGACAGTGCAGTAAAACTAGAATAAAGCATCACACATAAGCAACACACATGAACACCAAGATATAAGGTGGAAACCCAATGTGGGTGAAAACCACCTGCTGCTATCATCTCTGTCTTCTTTTAATAATAAGAAAATCTGTTTAAAATTTTGAACTGGTGCAGACTTATACCAGTACGCAGGCTTCTACCTGCAGAAGGTTACAACCTTCTCTCGTTTTCTAGCTTCTACTGGAAGGGAGCTACAACCCCCTAACTCTTGTACTAGCCGATATGTTTACTAGTACGTAGGTTGCGACCTATAGAAGGCTACAACCTTCTTTCTTCCTCCAAGGACCACGTTTCATAAATTTTTAGACTGGATCCATCAAAAACACCATAACTATAATTCAATCATCAAATACATCTGTATAAACCAATCACCTTATGAACCAACCACAACCGAATCAATCAATCACTTTGATAACCCATCAATCTAATCATTCAGAATACTGTCACCATAATACAGTAACCAGAACCCAGAACTCTGCAACAGCAAACAGAAACAACTGAAACATACTTTATAAGGTATACGCTACTTTCATGTGTCAAACCTGCGTGTATACGCGCTTTTCTCAAAGCCAACCAGTGTATACATCTGCAAATATTAATTCATAATTCTACTGCTATTCCAGATTTTAGTTATACCCAGATCATAATATTTACAGAACAACATATGCATCAGTATTCAGATCTAGAATAAACATGATCAAACCATATAAAGATAATTCATTTCAAGCCTTAAGATCTCGATCCATCATTAGATCTCATCCTCCATCAACCGCTAAGATTCATCCCTGGATCAGATTAAGCACAACACCATAAGCCAATAACTTGCATACTAGATCTCACACTTCATCAGATATTCGATCATTGCACTCTTGGCCTAATGATCTTCTCCTCCTTTTATAGTTTTAGGCCTTTCTCAATACTAAGGACCAAAACCACTTAGGACCAATACCTTGGACCAAATACCCAGGGTCAATACCTCAGACCAGATACTTTGGAACGATACCATGGATCAAAATACCATGGACCAAAAGCTTAGTTTTCCAAGGTATACACGCTTTTCCTTCTATGAAAGTGCGTGTGTGTGTTATACACTCATTTTGTTATGTTAACCTACGTGTATACGCTGCTTGGTCAAGGTGAACTTGCGTATACCTATCTTTCTTCATTCTTTGTAGTCTGAGCTACAATTATTTACTGTTGTCATGGTGTATTGTGATCTTTCATCTAAGAAAATTGCCTTCTGAACTAATTCCTTGAAACTGCCCAACATTTCATTACATCTATAAACACAACTGTCATGCATTCTATCACATCTGATATATTTTCTGTAGATTTATCTAGTTACCATATACAAGTGAGTTGTTCTGCTATAAGTGGGTTGCCATCAAGTACAACACATGCATCATAATTCCAACATCCACATGCTCATCTGATGTGAATCCTAGTTTTCATGAGAGCATGGTGATTATTCTCCTGCCAGTCTCTGAAAAAATAGTGGCAGCATGGGGTGGAATGTCTTTAGGAGTATGGCACTCCTCAATGATGAAATTCTGAAATATTTACTTGATCTTGGCTGGGTCTAGTGTGATGTACAAGTCCAACAGGTTTCCAATGGACAAAGGAGTCATATTAGGACTAGGCTAGATTTGCAGCATATGGTTGATGGATTCAGTAGTGATGGTGAATAATATCTCATGGTTTGGTTCCTCAATAGCCCTATTGTTTGGAACATAACAAGCATGACAATAATGTACTATGTCTGGGAATGGGTGGACTTTTGGGAATGTTTACTTGGGAAAATTGGATTCCCAAAGGTTTATATCATCAGCATGGTTTAGGAACCTATCCTTGGCCTAGCAATGGATTCTCAGAAGGTGGCATGGAGTGGCTGTGTCTTTAATTTGAAAATCCTTGTCTGCTAGGGTCAAATGGTCAATGTCTAAATTAGGGGTTGTCACTGGTCTGAAATTCAAAGAGGTTGGGGCAGCCATGTTTGTAATAATATAAGGAAATTGGGCTTATACTGCCTGTGGGAATGAAGTCTTTATAACTCTAGTGCATGGGTAGGGTATTGGCAGTTTGCAGGTAGGAGTTTTGGTATTTTAAGAGAGGGAATACTCTCAATTTAAGGGAATTCAATTAAATTCAATAAATTATTTGATGAATTTTACTGTACGTTTTAAACTGAGAGGCTCGTTCTAGTTTTATTTCGAAGTACCTGGAATTTAGGGTCGGGGCTACAAACTGGTCTTTAAATGATGGCTGCAAAGGTTTCTGTGGCTTCAGTTGTGCACTAGAGGGTTGAAATGGGCTTTCTGAATGTGTTCAGGCTGCAATTGGTGGTCGGAAATGGTTGCAGAAGCTCGGGGGCATAAGAGGGCTTAGAACTCTTTCACAGAGAAAATGTGTGAAAAAGGGTGAAAATGGGGGTCTGTGGGCTTTTAACAGGCAATGTTGTAAAATTGGCGGGGAAAGTGTTTTATGAACATTGGATGGTTTTGCTATAGGGCGGGGAGGCAATATTTTGGGGATATCAGACTGCTTATAGGGGTCGGACAGTATTTTCTCGAGAGTACGTGACTTAGCGCGGTGCCGCCACTTAACCTAAGGGGGGCCAGGGCAATACCACCCATATTGCGTTCTTTCGGGCCGGTAAAGGTCGGGCAGTGAGCGGGCGCGATATGGGTGAGGGTGGTAGGATCTGGGGGTGGATAATCCAACAGTCATCGCGGCAGAGATGCACTTCGGGAGATGGGGGCAGTATTTAGTGGGGCCCATAGTTAATTACCCTTAAGTGTAATTAATCACTGTATATGTACGAGGTTAATAAAGTAAAGCAAGAGGGGAATAATAGTTAGGATAAGAGGTTTAGTGGGTTTTTCAGGGTTTTTATGGGAAATAATCGAAGGGAAAGTGATTTTTCCAAGGGGTAAAGGGTTTCACACTAGGGGAAAGGGATTTTTGGAGAGGGGGATGAATTTAGAAGGTAAATTGGCTAGGTAATGTGTGAAATGAAGGGGTAGGAGTCAAAATGAAGGGAAATGATGTCTTCACAAGCCATGAAGGGGTAAAAAGGAAATTAGTAAGTATATAGTGGGGGGTGAAATGCAATGGGGGGAAATTAGGCAAATCAGCTTATGAGCATCCTTTTTCTTTCACAATTGATTCGACACACTAAAACATATGATTAAACATGATAGATGTGCTTATGCCTCAAATAGCTTATATTTCTGCAACCTTTCTTGTACTTACCCTTTTACTTACCCTAACATTTTTTCTTCACTTTGTTGGGTGCACTTAAGCTAGCAAATAATTTTCTTTCCTTTTTCTTTTATGAAACAAACTATCTACTCCTAACCTTATATCTTCCAAGGGCTCAAATTAAACTGATGAGCTCCTTTTATTTCTCTACCTATCTACTAATTTGCCAAGATTAAACTATTTGGTCAGTTTTTTATTCTCTAACTAGAAACATGAAATCCAAAGCATGAAGTAGTCAAGATTAAACAATTTGACTATCATGGGTTGTGGCATGTATGACAAGCTGCACACAACCATTATTTAAGACATTAAAGTAAAGAGTAGTGGCACTTGGACTTGCACACTTTCATGATCTGTTTTTTGTTTGGGGTTCATATTTTTTAATTTTTTGATCTTTTCTTATTTTTCTTGTCCTTTGATATTTATTTTAGGACATACCCTCTTTACATCTTTTAATTTTAATATGGAAAACATTTGCAGAAATAAAAGGTATGTACAATATTACAAGATTTAACCTCAACCAATTCAAAATTATGAATCCTATCATTATAGGACTCTAACACCTTCCTCCTGAGCTTCCCAACAATCTTCTAGGAATTCTCTACATAGATATTTGGCCCAGTTGTACTGGACCTCGTTGTTGCACTGTGCAACTAAGGAAACAACTGCTACGGGGACTTGATTGGCTTGACATTTTTGCATAATCTTCCCAGCTAAGATATGCACATCTATGTGTACTCCTTGGTCACTGATGGAATTTATGTCATAGCCTTGCATTTTCTTAACCATGCCAAACTTGTCCTTCATACTCTGCGCTATTGCTCTATCCTGATCCTTACCCATGAATTCTTTGGCGAGGTCCCTTCCTTGGTATGGAAACATGGTAATCTACAATATTAGTGTTTTTTCAATGGGGATCCTCTTTCCAAACCAGAGGGATTCATCGTGCACCAGCACAAGCAATTTCCTTATGCTGGTTATGTTAGGCGTACTTCTGCCGAAGTGCGGCACACTCATCATGTTTGGTAATCCTGATTTTTCTAACCCTTGTGCCCATTGATGTGGTTCCAATCTTGCTACTCTTCTATCTGGGTAATGGACTTGCTTGGTGTGAACTGCAGGTATTTTTTGTGGTTGTTGAAGTCATTATCCTTGAGCTTCAACCTTGGGATTGTTCTGAGCAATTCTCCTTCAAATGGTATCTTATCTGGTAGCAATGGTGTAAATGTGCCATACTTCGTATCCTTGGAGTCTCTGACTAGTTTGACGTTGGGTTTCCTGGGTGGAAAATATGGTGACATTGGGGACATAATTGCTGCTCTCTCTGTCCTCCATCTACAGTTGTTCTGCTTCCTCTTCATTGTCTCTTATAGGTTGGGTTTCTGGTTGCGGTTCAACAAACTTCTTAGGCTTCTTATCTTGCTTCTTCTTTGTTCTATGCTCCAAAGTTGGTTTCTTCCTTGGTGATATTCACTGTGAGTGAGGTGATGCTGCGGGTGTACTTGATGGTGTTGTAGCTTCTATAACTCCCTCTATCCCTTTCTCTTAGAATATGCAGATTAGCTCTCCAGTGTTCATGTAGTAGCGCAACTTCTGCAATTTCTCAATACTTAGTGATTTTTGAGCTTTCAGATAGCAAAGTGCCAAAATCTTGGTAGGACGCGACCTTTTATAGCACTCATGATCTTATAATCTCATCATTATCCTAGATCTTGCTCAGATTTTGTTCATTAACTGCATATCTATCCCTTTATCCTTGCAAATCTATCTCCATAAATGCAATTTTCCGCTCATCCAATGGCTAGTTTCTTTTTAATTCTCATATTTCTGGCGAACTTCGATGCACCTTTCATTGTAGTGAACAATCCTTCTTGTGTTGTGGTTCTTACGAGCTGTGACATACTCCTAACTGTTGCGAAGTAACATTCCTATGTCGAAGCTTTTTTCTACATCGTAGTTTATAGTCCAATGCCCACTTTCAATTGCAGGTGGCACTAAGACTTTCCTCCTTTCTTTTTAGAGCAAAGATACCATTGCAGGGTTGTGCCTATACAGTTTCAACCTACTGCCATTCACCTCCTTGGTATCAATTCTCCATTCAACTTCACCAACTGAACTGTGCCTCCATTCATGATATGCTTGATGATATAGGGGCCCAACCAATGCATCTTAAACTTTCTTGGGAACTTCGCAAAGTTATTGTCATACAAAAGGACAAGATATCCTTCTTGGAATGTCTTTTGCTTGATATGTTGGTCATGCCAAGATTTTTCTCTTGCTTTTTGCACTTGCTGATGAATTCCTGCTACAAATATATCTTCCTCCAATGCGAGCAACTATGCCATTATTTCCTTCATTATGTCAGGGTCGACAATGACTGTAAAGGCTGCAATCCTTAATATTGACACACTATAATCCATGGGCATCACAACTTCTTGCCCATAAACCAACATGAAAGGTGTATGGCCTGTTAGTTTCTTGCATGTAGTTATATAAGCCCATAACACTGCTAGAATTCTCATATCCCAGTCATCTCTATTCACATTGCACACTTTGGTTAGTGCATTTTCCAAAATCTTGTTAAAAGCTTTGACTGTGCCATTTGCCTAAGGGTAATATGGGGTGCTTTTATGATGATACACCTAGAATTCTTCAATCAATGGCACAATAGTCTTATTCAGGAAATGTGATCCTTGATCACTCATCAAGACCTTTGGACACCCAAATCTAGACAAAATATACTCAAAAATGAACTTCGTATTAGTTTCTACGCTGCAATCCAAAACTGCTTGAGCCTTAACCCACCTTGTCAAATTATCAGTTGCTATTATTATATACCTCATACCAGTGTTTTTCCCAGGTGAGTTGATAGGTCCAATGAAATCAATGGCCCATTTTTCGAAGGCCTGCAATGTCACTTGTGTCACCAATGGAATTTCATCCCTCCTTGATGGCTTCCTAGTTCTTGAACATACATTACATTATTGAAAATAATCCTTTGCATCCTTTTGTAGTGTGGGCCACCATAATAATGTTCTTAAGACCTTCTATGTAGTAGCCTTCCCTTCATAAAGTCCGCTAGCTATGCCTCCATGATCTTCAACCAAAATAGTTAGTATTTCATGTTCAGGGACATACCTACACAATATTTCATTTGGTCCAATCTTATACAAATGTCCTGCTATCAAAGAAAAATTCACTGCTTTTATCATAAACTCCTTCTCCTGCTACGTAGTGTATTCTGCAGGGGCCATTCCTGTGGCCAAAAACTGAATAATATCCGTGAAGTGATCATATGAAATCTTGATTGCAAATAATTGTGCATCAGGGAGATTGTCTTCTATATTGTTTGGTTCTTCCCCTGTTTCCAACCTTGATAGATTATCAAGCCTAACATTTGACCTTCCTAGTTTAACAACAAATTCAAAATCATACTCCTGAAATAACAACAAACATCTACAAATTTTCCCTGCTAGGATAGGCTTATTCACCATATATTTCAATGCAAAATGATCTGTGAACATCTTAAAATGTGATCCCAACAAATAATTTCTGAATTTGTGCATGCATATACCATAGCAAAGCCTTCTCTTTCTGTGGTAGTGTAGTTCTTATATGATTTAGACAACTTCCTACTTGAAAAAACTATAGGGTGATTGATTTCTCCTGCACTAGGTTGTGCCAATACTACTCCCAAAGTTATGAAAGAGGCATCTACATGAACATGAAACTCCCTATTCCATTTCAAGAAAACCAGATAGTCACAGTTTTCTTTCAATATATCAAGACTTTTTGGCATTCTTCATTCCATTGAAAAGTCACATCTTTATTCAATAGTTTCTCCATTGGCGCAGTTATCTGCGCATACCCCTTAATGAATTTTCTGTAATATCCAGTGTGTCCCAATGTAGTGCATAACTGTCTCATTATTTTTGGTGGAGGTAATTTCACAATGAAAACAATCTTTGCGGGATCCACCATCAAACCCTGCTTGCACACAACATGCCCCAATAGTATGCCAAAAGGCACACAAAATATACATTTCCTTAAGTTCAATGAGATTTGGTACTACCTACATCTGTCCAACATAAGCCTTAAGCTCGTAACATGATTTTTCAACAATCTAAAGGTTGTCCAATCATCAAAGTATACCTCCAGGAATTTGTTTATGTACCTTGAATGCTGCAACCACAACTCTTGAAAATATAGTAGGGGTGTTCTTCAACCCAAAAGGAATCAATGTATACTAATAAGAGCCCCACTTTATTGCAAATGTGGTCTTATGCCTATCTTCTGGTGCAATCCTGATCTGATGATAGCCATATAATCCATCCGTGAATGAGTAGGCCTCCTGTCCTCCTACGTTGTCCAACATTTCATCTGTAAAGGGTGTAGGGAAGGGATCATGCACACATGCATCATTTAATTTTCTTAGATCCACACAAATCCTGATTTCCCCTTCAGTTTTTTTTTCTTGTACCACCATGGGACTTACCCATTCTGATTCTAACACAAGTTTAATGACTCCTGCTTCTATCATATTATCCAACTCAACTTTTACTTTCTCCTTATATTTTGGATTCAATCTGTAAGATCTTTGTTTTCCATTGGATTTGCATCATTCTTAAGAGGTATCTTCATAACTCCTAAATATCCTACTATACCTTTAATTTCTGAAAAAATAGTGGGAAACAACTCCTGGTATTCATGAAGAAATTTTGTAACTTTACTAACTGTATCCTCGTCCCAATAATCTCCAATCATTGCAAACTTCAGTTCCTCTTCTAATCCTATATTAACCTTCTTATTCTTTATTTGCTTCATTATATTTGGTATTTCTGGCTCAGGTCCAGCGACTTCGCAGTGGCCTTCTGATTCTGCTATGTCGATATTGTGTGGATCTTCATCTTCTTCTGCAATAATGTTATAGCATTCCAGTGCATGTTCTAGCTATGTAATCTAATCCAGTTGTTGCCATGTCAACAAGGTCACATTCCCAAATATTTTTTTGCTGACTATTTGAAGAGCCGAGTCTATGCATGGGAAATCATCTTCAAAACTGAATGTCAATATAAACCCTTCAACTAAATCTTCTCAATTTATAGTACCATGGCACAGTTCTGTTTCTAGGTACCAGTTCATAGGAATTTTCTCTAATGTGTGGATAAACCCATGTACCCATTCATGTTGTGGGATCTCCTCCCATACTATAGTGCATCGGTAGATATGCTCCCTAGGGTCAGTTTTACCATCATATTTCACCTCTATTTCTATATCTACTGGCCCAAACTTGATCCACATTAATCTTCGACACTCCTTCCAATTTGCTATATTTCTTTTATGTTCACCCCACCATCTAGCAGGGGTAGATCTCAGGGCCACATCCAAAGCTAATAGCCTTTTATTTTCTAGTATTTGTATTTCATAATCATCAAGGAAAGTGCTTACATTACCTAAACCATCATAGTAAGGTAAGTTACATACCTTAGAAGTTATACAGTGAAGTGATTTAGTGATCCTTGCACATTGCCTTGTAGACACTTCGTGTAGCCTATTCTGCTAATTTTCCAATTCTGCTCTTGAATCTGAGGTAAAAGAATTGTTTTGTTCCCAGCTCAATTTTCCATATGCATAGGGGTTGATCCATTCCTCTTCTTTGGTTATTATCTAATAAATGTTGTATTTTGGTTATTATCTGATAAATGTTGTCTATATTTGATGTGCAATACTCATCTCTGATAGGCTCTATATATCTCACCCCTTCTGATGGGTCTAATGGAACAATTACTCTCATGTTGTCTTTTTCAAAAACCATTTTCATCTTCTTTAAGTTGATTATAGCTAGATTATCAAATGCCCAATCTAGTCCAGGCAATGTCGGATAGGGGTTGCTTTCATCCACAATATATATCACTTCAAAGTCTGCAATAGTGTCTACTCTTTCAATGTATACTGTAACACCTGACAACCTCCCCATGGGGAATATTTTCTACTGGTTGGCTGTTCTCAAGTGAATTAGTGACCATTGTAACTTCAACTTACCCATCAATTCCCAGGTCTAATTTGGTAAAACATTGTCATCAAATCCTAAATTTAGAATAACCTGATCCATGTCGTATTCTCTAAACTATGCAGTGGGCCTCATTTCTTTTCCATTCCTCCTCTTATGTCGATGTAAATTGTTACTGCACGCATATTGCTTCGCAATACTTCTTTAGAAGTATAGGAATCTATCAAATCCTGCAGCCCTTCTACAACGTTATGGTTTCTTAACAACATTATTCAAGTTTGTAGGAAAGGCTTTAAAATGCCTGCATCCACATCTTGAGTCACAACTAATATTATGTCGCAGTTATTCTTCTACATTGGTTTTGGCTACACGCTAGAGGTCAAAGCCCCAACATCCATAAAGCTTTGACTAGCTTTCATAAACATTTTTTTTTTCCTTCTAAACATCAAAGGTAGGATCTTTCTCCACAGTATTTCTTACCCATGTGGCTTAAACATCTTTCTTTCCATCTGATTTATCATTTCTAGTCGCAGCTCCACTCTTTGTTACAATATTAATGCGATGTTCATCAATCCTTTGTTCTACAATCAACATTTACATGTTTTATGTCGGCTGTTGATTTTTATTTTCTTGCATTTTTTCCATAAGTACTAGACACTCCTCAATTACATGATCAAATGATTACTTACATGTCATAGTAGGATTTTGACAATCTCTTGCAAAGTGACCTGCCTGGCATAGTTGTAGCAGATAATCTGTCCACGACCTCGAATAGCTCCGCCACCTCAACCTCTTCCTTGATAACCACCTTGACCACCACACTATCCACTTCCTCCTGTCCATTTTATTCAGCTTGCATTCTATATGTGTTACCACCACGACCCATCATTAATTCATAAGCTTGACAATTATTCTCATAATGTCCCATTGATTTATAAAACTTGCAATATAAATTCTTCGGAGTCTGCACAAATTTTTACAACAAATAACAATCTTCTGAGCAATGTTTGCCTCTAGTTTTGCATATCTCTCACCATAAGATAGATACGACATTCAAAGGATTGGGTGCTCCACTAGCCATGTAATTTCTGAAGAGAGGGCATTGTTCCTTATAGTGGCCTTTTCATTTTCACTTTGTACACCACACTTCTTTGTGAACTTCGTTACTTTTCTTTATATCTTGTAACTGCTGAGTCAAATTTTATAGCTAACTTTGGATCTGTTGCATACCTGCATTGGTATCTCCTATCGGTGAAGCTTCTAATTTCATTGCAAGCTCTAAAGCTTTAGCTTGAGTTTCTATCTTCTGTTGTGTCAAAGGAAATTTGATATGTGGTAGCAACGCAACTATGAACATTTCCTTATGATGTTGTGGAACTATGTCAAAGCTCACCTGGTCCAATAATACTTTGAATCTCTGATCAAATTCCCAATCAAATTCACTGGGCCTTTGTTTGATTTCCTTTAACTCTGTGATACACTGTGACTTGGATTTCGGCTTCTTAAATTCTTTTACCAGTGTTGTTTTAATATCTGCGAATGATCCAATATGATTGCTCAAATAATTCATGTACCATGTCAGCGCTTGATCTCAAAATGTCATGACAAGCTACACCTTGTTTATATATTCATCATGGACCTGTTTTGTTGTCCATACTGCTTTGCATAAAAACCAGAATTGCTCCGGATCCTCTAATCCAGTTCCTTTAAACACAGGTATCTTAATGGTTCTAGATGGCTCCCAACTTCGTGAAGATAGTTGCTGGCTCAGTTTCGTCTGCCTCTAGAGGGCAAGCTCTTGCCCATATCGCCAGTGAAGCCCCAACTCCCATTGTACAGGTGGTCTAGGCCTCACTCGATGAGGCTTTGAAGTTTTCTAAAAGCGCCCTAATCTACCAGTTCAATGGTTTTTGGCTACGGCTGACAACTCTCCACAATTGGATCTCGGAGGTATGGAAGCCTATCATTTCTGATGAAATTAATATCTACCCTTGTGCTAGGGGTTTCTTTATAATAGATTTTGAAAACCCTTAAAGCAGACAATGCATTCTAGATTATGGCCCTTGGTTTTGGGAAAACTTAGGCCTATTCATGAAGCCATGGAACCCATCATTCGATCCCTCAACAACAGTCATAACCTCAACATCGGTTTGGGTGAGATTGCCAAACCTACCCTTGCATCTCTGGAATTTCTCCTCACTAAAAGTCATTGGAAATGCAATTGGGAAATTTTACTGCAGGTGCCTAGAACAGAGGAATATGCCAGAATCACCTATGCATGCATCTGTGTGGAAATGGACTTCGGTGCCGGATTCCCAGCTGAAATAAACCTAACAAGGAAAATACTATGTGTGGAACCAGAAACTCGATTATGAAAGTGTCCTCTTCAAATGTCAATCCTTCTTTGAGACAAGCCATCTAGCCAAAAATTGCCCAAAAGGCTCCCATAAAATTTATGCTAGAAATAATCACCATAGATCTACATGGTGGGAAGGAGCACAAAAAGAACATTACACTGTCATGAAGGAAGAATACACTCCAGAAAACTCTGAATTGCAAGAAATCAGGCAAGAAAGAAACAAATCTCAAGACAAGCAGGGGGAAGCCCTACCCAACAGCAAAAAAGTGAACTCGACAACCCTTCAAGCAACAATAGTTATGAGGATTCAAATACCGCACATAATAAATCTTCATTTAATAACAAAGGAGATCTCCTAGACCAAACTTCTTCTCCGGCTATCTTCAAAAGGACGAACACAACAGATCGTGAAGGTAAGACACCAATGTCCCAAGAACCAGAAGAGATGAAGGAGATGCAAGATAAAGGAAGTTGGAAGACCATATAGAAAAAAAGAAAGCTATAACACCAATCTCACCAAGAAAGATGAGAAACCAAAAAATTAAGAACTAAGAAAATTATAGGTCTGATATACCAATTTGGTCTCATTGGATGTTAACCACCACCATCATCATCAATATCATCAGTGATATTCCTTCTCGGGGGGGAGAGGGAGAGGGAGGGGGAGGGGAATTCATAAGGGGAGTGGTGTGGGGGTTAGGGGGTGTAGAGGGAGTAGGGGGATGGGGAAATAAAAAATTACCCTGACTATTGCTAGATTTTGGCTTCAACGATCTTTCAAGCTAAAAGGGTGAATACTACGGAGTTACTTCGAGGTTTTCAGGGAGGTTTTCTTCACTTTCAGATTCACTCAGCGAAGGGCTATATTTAGTTTCTATGAAAGTCTTCGGATCTTGGCCATGAAATCTCTTTTTAGTGTCTATTCTATATATTTTCCCTCTTCGCGTTGTTATAATATCTTCTTCATATCTTCTTCCAAGCATAAGTAATATAATAATTTGATTGCATTTGTAAAACTCCCTTTTCACATAAAATCATCTTAATCCAGAGTTTAAGAGATCTCAAGTACTTACCTCACAGTCCTTTGAAAAATTTCTATTCTGCTTCGTTGTAGGACACAATTAAGTCTACCTCGAACTTAGTAATGAATCCTCCCAAGATGCTATCAATCCAAAAATCAACAACTCTTGAGATCCTATTGTCACTGTTCTTGAGTCACTATATCAATTTAGGAGTCTACTCCTTAGGTTCATCTCTAACTTTTTTTTTCTCTTTGTAAACCTTGACATCCACATACAAATCAACATGAAATGAACCAAAGAATATTTCGTATTGATCTTTAAAAATATAGTTCTCCAACTACCTTTCAGCTAATAGATGAGGGTTTCTATTCTCTTGATTTGAAAATTCTCATTCTTTCTATTCTACCCACTCTTGGATTTCCTTCTTCGATGGATGCCACATAAACATATCCCTAAAAAAAATCCAAGTATTGGCAATAGAAACACTTGTTGGCTTTAGTTTTGGGCTGACCCAGGTTTAGAGTTTACTGTGCACCAACAAAACCCTCAATCATTGGCCCTCTCGGCAATGACGTGCAAGCAGATCGCAGTCTCACCTGAAGTGATTATGGGAGGTTGCAGAACCAAGTTTTTGTAGCCTTGAGGGATGATGTGAGGTGGCGTTTTTATGTTCTTTTACTTTTAACATACATAGATTACTTCACGGGGTTGGATTATCTACTTAACCAATTAACAACCATAAACAATACTACGTAGAAGTAGAATATAACCAAAATATTGAATAGAAAGCAAAAGATACACAATAATCATACACAAGTTATGCCCATAAAAAATGTACTTCTTATATTAATTCTTTTAAAACAGTGCAAAAATCCTTGACCTATGCACCCAACTGCAGGCTTCTGCGCACTCAGTTGTAGACTTTAGGCCTCCGTGCACTCAACTACAAAGCCTTTCCTTCAAGCCCAAGACAGATTACAGAGATATTTTCTTATGCTTCTATCATTATTATCAATTCCTTACTTTGACTTACATCTTTCTTCTATATATATACTAATTACATCAATGGGTACATCAAAATACCATGGTCCCAATACCATGGTTCTCCTAAAAAAATCAATTATTGCCCAAACCCATTACAAAAAGAAGGGACTTTGATGAAGCCCCTAAAACATCGCGTGGTACATAGATCTGTGGTAACAAGCACTTCGCTTCCCCAAAATGCAGAGTTTTGACCAAAACATGGGACAAGTTGGGCTGTGCCTAACATGGAGGTAATTGTGAATTACCTGGACAATGGACTCTCTCTCATGTGGTTGACTAGTATAGGTGTGAATTCCCTTGAGCATTTAACTCCTAAAACTATGAATCTTGGTTAGGGATGGTTAACTACAAGAAATATTGCAGTGTAGCCGTCCTATGGTTGGGTGGAGATTTGAAGTCCCTCCCTCAGTTGCAGGTCATTCAAGTTATAAAAATAAGTATATTTTCTTACATATCTGTTGCACCCTAAATGATGGATATTATTTGATATATGTTATAACAATGAATATGTCAGCATTGGAAGAATGTGATATTCTTGTTTATCTATGATGGGATGATTTATATGCATGTTATCATGGTTATGAGGGGCTTGGAGGTTTGTATGTTTACTAATATGTTCATGAAGTGCAAAGATATTTATATGGCCGTGTATGATTGTTGGATGTCCCTAATTAAAATATTATAAATTGTGATCTCCATTGTCTAATAAGTTGTGAATAACATGGTTGTGTATTTTTTTAAAGACCATGATTTCCTTTCCTAAGAAAGGGCTATGATGGATGCAACTCCTCATAGATCAATGGATCTAATGGTATTTGCTTGGGAAAACCCTTGTGATCTTGTATGGTGTTTCTATATCTGAATTTACAGAATGAATTGATCTATGGAATGTATGATAGCTAAGTATAGTGAGTGGAATGATATGTGGTTGGATAAGGATTTTATCTCTATAAAATGGGTGTTCTGAGCAATGCCTGCTCCAAGGAGAACCTTAGCAAAGTCCCTTGAAGTTCTCAGACTTTATAAGTCTAAGTGTTGCAGAGATATGATTTTTTATTTGAGGCTAGGTAGATTATACAAATGCAGCTGAATATAAGAAATACGGGGATGTACTTAAGTCTAGTAGATATACAAAATGGGCAGATGTATTTTGTATCTAGGGTGGATAGATTATTGGGAAGATAATGTATCTAGGTTAGATTTGTTTTTAGGGTTAGAAACTTAGGTGCATCCAGGTATAAAAAATGTATGGATACATTTGGGTCTAGCAGATGTATCTGGGACTCTAGGGATCTAGCTAGGAAAACTTCATGCATTTTTAAAAGTGTACCAGATTTAGAATAACCTGGATTTTCCATGGTCAAGCTGAGTTGGGTAGCATTATTCGGTGAGGACCCCACTTGGGTGGGACTTGGTGTTATATTATTTGGTGAGGAATATGGGATTTGAGACTTTTCACTTAGTGTACATATTTGATCCAGGTGGCTCTAGACACATGCAAATGTCCCAGAGGACTCAAAAATGGTCAAAATTCAAAGTGGTCATATTTCTCCCAAACCAGCGCTAGATTGAAGTGCTCGTCGCCCTAATTTCAACGGTGCAAACGACACTCAAATCTTAGCTCGTCGGGAGGAGATAGAGCCAGTAAAAGTTTCAGTCAATATTGGGCAGTGGGCCAAGTTTAAGTATCCTACAAATTCACTGTCAACCAGCGTGGAAACTTAGCTCCTGAGAGCGGGTGAAATTGTTACCTCTTTAATTTGTCTAATATCCCTTATAGTAGACAAAATAAAAAAATAAAAATTGTTATTAATAAAAAATAAAAAAAAATATATGTGATGAGGTGGCTGGCCATGACCCCTGTAACCCCCCCTCCCAAACCATATATTAAAACGAAATATGAATTAAATATAGGTCGGTAGGCCATGACCCTCACCGGCCCAAACCAACATCTAACCACTATGTAACGAAATGTATATATATTACATTGCATAATGGGCGGGCCACTTCTGGTGGACCAAAACCACACCATGTGCCATATGTAAGAGTTCTGGAGGTGGCGGGGCTTGAACTCGCCCGGCCAACCTGGCCGGCCCGCCACCTGGGCACGTCCACTTAAAACGCGCCCCCCAACAAGCCAAACTGCCATATAAACCATGTACCATATATAAAACAACAGTTACACAAACCATATGCCAAAACAAAAAAAATAAACACCGCGTATATCCATCTTCCTTAACCAACTCGTTAGGAGGGTGCTCTTGTTAAATTCGTTTCCCATTGTGTATAAGACCCTCACACAGTCATTTGCACGGGGGGAAGTGTAGAACGAAACGGGGAGAGAAACAACAGAATGAAGGTGCTCGAGAACGAAGTTCTATGTAGCAGAACCACGCCCAAGTGTAACCATGACACAGTTCCAAGAGGCGGAACCTTGAAACGCTTTCCGAGCTAGGAATCTTTTGATACTTGTGAGGAATCTTTAAGATTCCTTGGAGAGGTAAAATTCATTTTGTCAGAATGTAATCAAGTTTACAATCTTTTTTCTCAGATTTTCGCAGGGAACACGATGGCAAGGTTGGATTCGCCTTTTGAGCAACGAATTTGTAGATTCCCAAAAGAGGAGAATCTTCAAGAATCTTGAGGGAATCTTCTAGATTCCTTGGAGGATGAAATTTCCCAGATCTAGAATGTAGCCAACTTTATACTCATTCTTATTAGAATTTCGCTATGATCTCAATGGCAAGATCAGTTTTCTGAATTAAGTTGTAGATCTCCAGTCAACCCAAAGGAGGGAATCTTTGGAGAATCGTGAGGAAATCCAAAAGATTCCTACAAGCCCAGATTTTTCTGGTGTCGGAATTCAGAAAATGGATAGTTGATTTTACACCTCTCGATGACAAAAATTCAGTGCTGTAGTCAGTTTTTGCAGCTGAGCCTCTATTTTTCGGCCATTTTCTAGACTGGAGAATAGTGTTAGATTTCAGAGTGTGGATAGTCGATCTTATGCCATGCGATGCCACGATTTCGATGGTGCATTTAGATCCAACAATTGAGTATTCAATTCTTCAGTGAGCATTAGAGTTGAGGTATATGAAGTATTTTTTTCATGTACTTCTTTTATCATTTGCTGTGAGATGTACTATGTTGTTTCAATTCTTGCTTGATGTAAGATGCAAAATCTTTGTGTCTATTTCATGTGATATGTATTCGTCCTGGATTGTTATGTATGTTTGGATTGAGATCCCCCTATTGCAATGATGGTGGGATACTCATTGTCACCATGTGTGTTTTGGTTGAGATCCTTTGATAAAATGATGGTGGGATACTCATTGTCACCATGTGTAAGATTATGTCATGCTAATAGGAGGTCTATTGTGAGCGATAGTTCCTGTAGCGGAACGTCTCGTGGAGAGACTTTTCCACTCATGTAGAGGGCACATATCCTTGTATAACAAAAAACATAGTCCATGTACATCTTCACCATTTCCAGCACTAAATGAAGCGGCTAACACCATCTTGACACCTTGCCCGGAGACGTAGTTCACACTGGACGAACTTCGTTATCAACGTCTAATGTCTATGATTTTCCGATTGTCATTATGTTTCCATTTTCCTAAGAATGCATATATGTTCATTTATGCTCTGTTAAAATGAAATTATAACTACATCACAGGAGTAAAAGATCTTGGTTAAACCCGAGAGTTGAGTCAACTCGGATCAATTTTGGTATCAGAGTGGTCTTCGCGTGGATGTGAATTACGAGCGTGAACAATGGAACATGCAATGATGGAGGATGACAAAGCGATGTACGAGACCATGCTCAGAGTGTCCAACAAGATAGACATAACGTATGAATCTCTACAAGCAGAGATAGAGGAAAAATAACGATTGTAGCTTCAATTGCGAGCCATGGAAGAGGCCCTGGAAGAAATTAAGCACAACAACTAGAGTCTTCAAGCAAATAATGTTGAATTGAAGATGCTTCTACAAGAAGAGAAAGAGGAGAAATAGAGGTTGCTACGAAATCTACAAGCTAAGGACGAGGCCTTGGAAAAGTTGTAGCGTGACCGTTGTGAGGTAAAAATTAATTCTCCGACGTCATGTATGTTTCTTAATGATGATTTCGATGTTTTTAAAAATCATACCATAGGAATTGGCTCCAAACTATTGAAGAAAATGGGGTACGAAGGAAAAGGCTTGGGCATTAATGGCCAAGGCATTGTCAACCCCATCAAAGTAAAGGACTTACCCTCATCAGCTCTTTCCAAATCGACAATGGAGGTAAAATATGTTGACTTCCCTTCAATTTCATCTTCACATAGTTTAATTTCTATTGGAAATGTGGAGATACCAATTACAGGGACAAAACTGAGGCTCCTTACCAAGATGAGGTACAAGGAAGAAGAAGAACTTGGTGTTGATAGCCAAGGCATAGCTCTGCCATCAGAGGTTGTGAAAAAACCTTGATTTGCAGGCTTGAGATATACTGAAGGAGAATGCTCAAAGGTGTCAGATGCTTCCCAGACATTGTTGAAATCATTGAGGAAAGAGAATGATGGGAGCACATCACCATCATCCCATGGCAGTGCCCATTGCAAGGAAAGAGTTGAGGCAAGCTCTCATCATCATAATTACACCAAAGACAAGGAAAGGTATAAAAAGTCTCAATATTCGAATATTCATTTTGATTACAATCATGTTGTTAATGATGGGCATAAATCATGGCATTGAAAAACATGTACGTTTTGTGGTTTACATAACCATGTATCTTTTAAGTGTTGGAAAATAATAGTAGCACGAAAAAGGATGAGGCATGAAAGACCCTCTTAATAGTAGGCAAAGAAGAAGGTAAAGAAGATCTGGAGGAAGAAGAAGTTTTGTAGTCATTGCAACATAGGTGGTCATCAAAGAGCCACATGTTGGGGACTCCATCCAAAGCATAGTGGCAAGGACAAAGCATCAGTGCATGAACCAGGTGAAACAATTGTTCGATCAGAAAATACGCCACAAGGAGATGACCCATTCACTTTGATAAGTTGTAGAATGTCATCATATTATTTTTCCTATCATGTGTTGCATTTTAAACTATAAAAGTGATGAAGTGTTTTCCATCACTTGTTGCAGCAACAATCATGTCTCACATTATTTTGTGTTGCATTTTAAACTGCGGGAGTGATTATGTGTTTCCATCACTTGTTAAAGCAACAATAGTGTTTGGCCTTGTTTTTCTAAATCATGTGTTGCAGTGATGATGTTTCTTCCATCACTTGTTGAAGCAACAATGATATTTTGGCCTTGTTTTGATAACCGAGGTATTGTTTCCTTTTTGATGTAAACTTAACCGCCGAGTATGTGTTATAAACTCGTGGCAAGTATGGGATGCTTGGGTCATTATTTGGTCTTGTAAATAAAGCATGTAATTTTAAAAACAATGTACTATGGGTTTCCAAGGGATGCAGGTGTCATCTCCTCGCTTATGGCTCTAAAGGATAAAGGTGAAGGGGAAGGAAGGGTGACTTATCAGACACTTGTGGGGCAGACAATGTACAAAGAAGTTGGAGATTATTTTTCATGCTTTTGGAGGACCAAAAGCTCCTTAGAAGGGAGGATTGATCTAGATAGCTCTAGACACATGCAAAAGTCCTAGAGGACTCATAAATGATCAAAATTCAAAGTGGTTAGATTGCTCCAAACCAATGCTAGATCGAAGTGCTCATTGCCCTGATTCCAACAGTGCAAACGACACTCAAATCCGAGTTCGTATGTAGGAGGTAGAGCCTATCAAAGTTGTGGTCAAAGTTGGGTAGTGAGCTAGGTTTAAGTGTCCTACAAATTCACCATCAACCGGCATGGAAACTTAGCTCCTGAGGGCAGGCAAAATTTTCACCTCTTTAATTTGTCTAATATCCCTTATATTAGACAAAATTGAAAGAAAACATGTTATTGATAAAAAATAAAAAAATATATATGATGAGGTGGCGGGCCATGACCCCCACCACCCCCCTTCTCAAACCATATATTAAAATGAAATATGAATTAAATATAGGCCGACAGGCCATGACCCCCACTGGCCCCAACCAACATACAACCACTGTGTAACATAATGCATATATATTACATTGTATAATGGGCAGGCCACCTCCTGTGGACCCGGCTCACACCATGTGCCATATGTAAGAGTTCCAGAGGTGGCGACGCTTGAACTCACCTAACTAGCCTGGCTGGCCCACCACCTGGGCACCTCCACTTAAAAAGCGCCCCCAAAACAAACCAAACCGCCATACAAACTGTGTACCATACATATAACAACAGTTACACAAATTGTATGTCAAAACAAAAAAAATAAACACTGCGTGTATTTTGGCAGGGTCAAGATTGATCCCCTGAACTCCCCACCTCTATCCATCCACCTTAACCAATGTGCCAAGAGGGCGCTCTTGTTAAATCTGCCACTCATTGTGTATAAGACCCTCACAAAGTCATTTGCACGGGGGAAAGTGTATAACGGAATGGGGAGAGAACCAATGGAATGGAGGTGCCCGAGAACAGAGTTTCATGCAGCAGAACCATGCCCAGGTGGAACCATGACACATTTCCAGGAGGCAGAACCTTGACACGCTTTTTGAGAGAGGAATCTTTTGATACTTGTGAGGAATCTTTAAGATTCCTTGGGGAGGTAAAATTCATTTTGTCAGAATGTAATCAAGTTTACAGTCATTTTTCTCATATTTTCGCAGGGAACACAATAGAGAGGTTGGATTCACCTTTTGAGCAGTGGATTTGCAGATTCCCAGCAGAGGAGAATCTTCGAAAATCTTGAGGGAATCTTCTAGATTCCTTAGAGGCTGAAATTTCCCAAATCCAGAATGCAGCCAACTTTATACTCATTCTTCTTAGAATTTCATAAGGATCTCAATGGCGAGATAAATTTTCTGAATTGAGTTGCAGATCTCTAGTCAACCCAGAGGAGGGAATATTTGGAGAATCACGAGGGAATCTAAAATATTCTTGTAGGCCCAGATTTTTCCGTGCTGGAATCCAGAAAATAGATAGTTGATTTTACACCTCTCGATGACAAAAATTCAGTGGTGCAGTAAGTTTTTACAACTGAGCCTTCTATTTTTAAGCCATTTTCTAGAATGGAGAACAATGTCAGATTTTAGAGTGTGGGCTATTGATCTTATGGCATGCGACGCCATGATTTCAATGGTGCATTCAAATCCATCAGTTGAGTAATCCATTCTTCAATCAACATCAAAGTTGAGGTATGTTTAGTCAATTTAGTGTTATCTAAATTGCTAGTATTAATTGTCAACCCGGGGCTCGTAAACTGATGAATTGAGGGTGTACTATATGTACTTAAGTAACTTTCTTAGAGCTTTTGTTGTTTAGGGG